>JAHKKF010471579.1:0-17180 GCA_019740295.1 Labeo calbasu
AATATATATATATATATATATATATATATATATATATATAATTTTATTATATATATATAAAACACAAATTTTATTATATATATAAAAGACTGGTCCTAATTAAAATTGAGTGTCAAAACATACTAAAATAAACAAAAACTTAAAATTGCTACAACTGTGAAATGAAATAAATACATAAATAAATAAATATAATAAATAAATAAATAAATAAATATATATATATGTAATGTACATTACTATGAAATAATTATTGTAGAATTTTTTTTTTTTTTAATCAAATCTATAATAGTATCTCATATACATACTCCTTATATTATGATTATTTAATAGAACCTTTAGGGTTGTTAAAAGTGAATATTGCACAAATAAACCCCTTTTCCTGTTGTTTTTTGTAGTTTATTTCAGCGTGACTGTCTGAACTCACGTTCATGGCGGTGTTGATCTTGGCCACGGTTTCGTCATCGATGGGAAACTGGTAGATCTGCACACCGTTGCTGACCAGCTCGCTCATGATCTTGATCTTAAACTTGTGCAGTTCGCTCTTGGAGATGGTGTCGGCTTTAGCGATGACGGGAATGATGTTGACCTGCGGGGCAGAAGCAGAACCACGACAGACTGAACGACACCGAAAAGACCAATATAGACAAACCACAGGCTTGTTTTTAGCCACCAGCCACGTCTGCAACGTATAAAAACATTCCTCTGCTGTACAGAGACAAAAGCCCTCAAGATTAAAACAGTCAAGATTAAAAATAAGGCACAGAATGTTTTTTTCCTCTATCTCAGATACTGAGCAGATAAACCAGTCTCGACTGTCGTCTTTTAGAAACGGAAGGTCAGGAATAATCTTATCTGCTCCTGCGGTCACATCTAATGTGTTTGCATTCTGACCTTGCTGTCCAGCTTCTTCATCGTGACCAGGTCTAACGATTTGAGCGAGTGTCCGGACGGAGCGATGAAGTACAGACACGCGTGGATCCTGGAGTCGTGGTAGTTGTGAAGAGAGCGCTTGATCTTCAGCTCCTCTTGTAAGTACGACTCAAACTGTGTGTCGATGTAATCCACTATGTGCTGATAACTGGAACAGAGACAGAACGTCAATATCATTCAGAGAAGACAACGTTTACACATCTTTTATTAAAAATAATTAATTATCAAAGCAGTAGTTCAGCCAAAAATGAAGGTCGTCTAAAGTTAGGATGAGTTTGTTTCTTCATCAGATTTGTAGAAATGTGTCATCCCATCACTGTCTCACCAATGGATGTGAATGGGCGCCGTCAGAATGAAAGTTCAAACAGCTGATAAAAACATCACAATAATTCACAAGTAATCCACACCACTCCAGTCCATCAGTTCACATCTTGAGAAGACAAAAGCTGAAACAAATCCATCATTGAGATGCTTTTAACTCAAATACAAGTCCATAATCCATAATTGCGGCCCTATAAATCCATTTGAATTTTTCTGGACTCCTTTTTAATGGTTAAATCAAATTTTATTAATCAAAAAGCATGAAACTTATACAATTTAACATCAGTTTATTAATAGATTAACAAAAATTACATGTTTAGAGCTCAATTAAATTTTTTTTTAGGGGTTCAAGGGCGTAGCACTGAAACTCTATTGTAATTGTTAGAATGTCCAAGAATCAGTGATTTCCACGTAAAACTGATTGTGCAGACCAAACCGTAAGTCGTAGAGACGTGGAACTTGGTGTGATGGTAGTACTCACAGCACCTACAACGTCACCAAGTCTTGCCCCAATCGGCCTGACGGGGGCGCTACAGCGAACAAAAGTATGAAATCGCTCATAACTCCTATTTTGGATTTTTCACAAAACCTACTTTTGCAAACCAGTCCTAGGTTTTTCGCCCGACTGGAACCAAACCAGTGCAGAAAGATTCTCTGGAGAGCGAATATCAATAATTATCAAAAAAAAAAATTTAACTTTCGACTCACCGTCACAAAGGGACGCCAAAACATTTGAAGGGGTGGGGCCACTTTTAGTAAAATGCCTATAACTCCTGAACAGAATGAGATATCGTCGCCAAACTTGGCACACTTATGTAAGAGCTCAATCTGAGGTCACAGGACAAAACTTGTGGAGCTTGGCCACTTGGTGGCGCTATAAGAGGGAAAAAAACCTAAAAATAGCTATAACTGCGCCATTTGTCCTATCAACATGAAAATCGCTGTGCACAGTCTTGGTCCAAAGTGGGGACATGGGGACATTTGCATATCTCAAAAAACATGGCCGCCATTGGCTGATGAATTTTGAGCACCTGTTAGGTTAACAAAGGCGGATTGGAGCGAAACTAGGTGGGCCTGTTTGACTCACGGCCCCCAAAAGGTCTAATAGAAATCTGAGAGAAATCAGCCACTGGGGGGTGAAATTGCATTTTTTGAGGGCGTAAACGATTGTACGTTGCACGGTTTTCCACACATATGCACGATATTCGCATCGTATGACAGACCTCCTCGTTCTGAACAACTTTGCCTCTAGAACCACTGCTGTCAATCAAACCGTTTTTTAAATGTTTTGAAAAACCTACTTTTGCGAACTAATCCTAGGGTTTTCACCCAATCGGAACCAAACCAGTGCAGAAAGAAAAAAAGTTTAACTTTCGACTTCAACTCCTGAACAGAATGAGATATCTTCGCCAAACTTGGCACACTTATGTAAGAGCTCAATCTGAGGTCACAGGACAAAAATCATGGAGCTTGGCCACTTGGTGGCGCTATACGAGGGAAAAAAAACCCCATCAAAAATGGCTATAACTGTGCAACCATTTGTACTATCAACATGAAAACTGCTGTGCACGGTCTTGGTCCAAAGTGCCACAAGTGTCTACATTTGGACATTTGTGTATCTCAAAAAAACATAGCCACCATTGGATGAAGAATTTTGAGCATCTATTAGACAAGGTTAACAGAGGCCGATTGGAACGAAACTTGGCGGGCCTGTTTGACTCACGGCCCCAAAGGTCTGTGAGAAATTTGAAAGAAATCAGCCACTAGGGGGCGATACTGCATATTTTGAGGGCGTAAACGATTGTACATTGCACGGTTTTCCGCAGTGTGACTCTTTAGGTCAATAATTATCAAAAACATTGAAACCGACCCTTTGGGAAGCTATAACGGGGTCCTTTAGAAAAGGGGCCTATCCACATATAGCCTATAAAGCCTAAACAAAAACTCAAAAATTCTTCTAAACAAGCGTGCAAGGTTTCAGGGAGTTTGGACCACAGCTGGTGCTACAACAATCATAAATGTTATAAAAACATCAAAACATATATTTGGCAAAAATGCTTTTTAAATAATTGATTTAGGTGGTTACAGGCTTGCTAAATAATATGTAATGTCTTTTTCCTTATATGCTTAAATAACTAAAGCGCTTGAACCCTGGTAATCGCTGCTTGCAGCTGTATTGTTTTATTGTTATTGTTTCAGCATGTCTAATTATTTGAATGCATAAAAACAACTTTTATGTATTCGTACAATTCTTACAACTGATGGATTTGTTTCAGCTTTTGTCTTGTCAAGATGTGAACTGATAGACTGGAGTGGTGTGGATTACTTGTGGATTATTGTGATGTTTTTATCAGCTGTTTGGACTCTCATTCTGACGGCACCCATTCACATCCATTGGTGAGACAGTGATGGAGTGACACATTTGATGATTTGAAACAAACTCACCTTTCCTCCAAACCTGTAACATATTCGATGTTAAATCACTAAGTGAACAGGACTGACCTCTCTTGCTTGTTCATCTGATCTCCAAAGCCGACTGTATTAACCACGGTGAGCTTCAGACGAACATTGCTCTCCTGAAGATCGTACGTCTGCGCTCGCAACTTCACCTTCGGCTCAAAATGGGACGATTCGAAATTCTCAAAATTGGTGTTGAAAAGAGTGTCCATCAGTGTGGATTTACCAATCCCAGTTTCACCTGAAGAGAGAAATATGCACTGTTATTATGTGAGTATTACTGTATGAACAGATACTAAACAAATGAAGAAAGCATGAAAAAACTTGCTGTACTCCATGCCTTCTGTCATCTAAAAGCTCTGTTAGTGTAATTTCTTACCGATGCACAGGATGTTGAAGCAGAATCCCTGACTAGTGGACTTGTTGACCAGTTGATCTGGCAGACTGTCAAACCCAACATGTCCTGATAGAGCCAGCGGACGGGCGTTCTTGTCCTGGAAGAAACCAGCGAGTGAGAAAATATGACGCTGACTGTTGTGATTAATAGAAAGCTGCTTTTTAAAATCATTCTCAATCTATTATAACTCACACTTCATACACAGTTTCACATTTATCCATTTTAAAATGTTCCATTGTTACAAATCTAACTTTTTAATTTTTAACATTTAAAACTTTATCAAATGTAAAGCTTTTTCCAAGTTTGTTTGTGTTCTCAGACATCTTATATACACTTTTATATAACTATAAATATACATGCAATAAATGCTTCAACAAAAAAGATGTGTGTATATATATATATATATATATATATATATATATATATATATATATATATTTATTTATTTATTTTATTTTAATTTATTTTACTTTTTATTTTAACATTTTTGGAGGAGGATTTTAAATTTTTAAATTATTATTATGTAGGTTTAATTTATTTTTGTTTTAGTTTTTATTTATTTGATTTAAAGTTAGCAATTAAATTATAAATGTTGCCTTGGCAACTAATTGAAATAAAGTTTTTTTTATCTAATATTAACATTTTAATTTATTTGAATTAGCTTTTATCTGAAATAAAGTTTCAACTAACTGAAAAAAGTTTTTTTTTTAAATCTAATATTAATATTTTATTTTATATGAATTCGTTTTTATCTGAAATAGTTTTAACTATCTGAAATAAAGTATTTTAATCTAATATTAATATTTTATTTTATTCGAATTAGCTTTTATTTTTATACTTGCTGTTTTCATTTTATTTTTAGTTACATTTTTGTAATTTTGTTGTCATTTTAATTGTCATTTTAATTTTTAAATTATCATTATGTGGGTTTAATGTATTTTAGTTTTAGTTTTTATTCATATGATTTCAAGTTAGCAATTTTAGAGCTTTATTTTAAACTGAATGAAAACTAAAAATGTTGTTTTGGCAAGTAAATGAAATAAAGATTTTTTTTTAAATCTGATATTAATATTTTATTTTATTTGAATTAGCTTTTTTCAGAAATAAAGTTTCAAATAACTGAAATAAAATATTAATATTAGATAAAAAAAACTTTATTTTATTTGAATTAGCTTTTATTTTTATATTTTCTGTTTTAATTTTATTTTTAGTTACATTTTTGTAATTTTGTCGTCATTTTATTGTCATTTTAATTTTTAAATGATGTGGGTTTAATGTATTTTAGTTTTAGTTTTTATTTATTTAATTTCAAGTTAGCACTTTTAGTGCTTCATTTTAAACTGAATGAAAATTAGAAATGTTGCCTTGACAACTAAATGAAATAACGTTTTTTATCTAGTATTAATATTAATTTTTTTTTCAATTAAATGTTTTAGTAAAATGTATTAAAATACCATAAATGTATTAAAATTGATCATTCAAAAGTTTGTATTCAGATTTATAAATGTATTCAGATTGCTCATTCAGATTCATAAATCAGATCAATGAATTCAAACTGATAAATCCGATAAATTTATTCAAAAGTCATGTTTACATTTAGATTTATAATTCAGATTAAGAAATGTATTCAGATTGCTTGATTATATACACATTCAGATTCATAAATCAGATAAATGCATTCAATTCGATAAATCAGATCAACAAATAAATGCTTTCAAACTGATATATCAGATAAATGCATTCTGATTTATAATTCAGATTGAAAAATGTTTTCAGATTGCTCATTCATATAGGCTACATGTATTCAGATTCAGAAATCAGATTAATGTATGATAAATGCGTTTAATTTTAAAAATTAGATAATACGAATAAACTTATTCAGTTATAAAATCGTATGTTTGTATTCAGATTAATAATTCAGATTGAAAAATGCATTCCGATTGTTCATTCAGATACATGCAATCAGATAAATGTTTGATAAATCAGATCAGTTCATTCAGACTGATATAGATAGATATATTTATCCCAACTGATTAATTAAATGTTTATTTACAGATGAATAAATGAGGCGCGCTCTCGTCATTGAGTGAAATAGTTGAGCGCAAATCCGGGACACTCCCAAGCGCGCTCACGCCAACTCACTCCCACTGTCCCAAACTTCACACAGCCACAGAAACGAGAAAACACTCCGAATCGGGAATACATCGATCGCATACGTACCATCTGTCGAACCACGTCTGAAGAAGCCATTTGCGCGCGGAAAAGTAGCGAATATTTGTAGAAATCTCGGATCGCTTTCGGATGAAAGTCAAAAGTTACCCTGACCCGCCTCGTCCAATAATTTCCAGCTGACACACCACTGGGAACAGCTGCTCTACCATTTCACTCTCGCTGAGAGGGTTTAGTCTGAATTTTAGTCGACAAAGTATAACGACTTCAAACGCCAAATATATTACCGAGCACTTATTTAAGATTACAAATCGATTTAATTCAAATTAAAGCTATAAATCGTGCTCGGTTTCATTAATTAAAATCTCTAACGCTCAATAGCGCTCCAACCCCCCCTTGTCCCACCAAAGTGGTACGTTCCAAGCTCGGACTCGCCCTCAGTGTTGTCGAGGTGAAACTGGAATTCATTTTGGCTCAACGCGGAGCCGCTGAGCGTGTTAACGCTAAGCGCGTTTGAGCCGGAATGAACGTCCGTGCACTCCAGTTTCACATTAGTGATTCTGTTCTCCAACAGGAGTTGCTAGGATGCAAACATCATCTTTATAAGCTCTACCGACCCCTATCTGACACAGTCAGTACTCAATCTCATCTACAGCCTACTTTTGATAAAACGAGACGCGATGTGTTCACCTGCGCACAGACTGGCGATTTATCGATGTCAGCCTGTCAAAATGACGCACTAGACGCTGATTTGTGCGTTCGCTTTTTTATTATTATTATAAAACATGATATAATGGCGACGGAGTGCACGCAAGAATCCGTCCTGGACTTTCTATTGGAAAATGGGGGGCGTGTGAAAAACAAGGACTTGGTCGCGCATTTTAAAGTCTTTCTGAGCAGCGAAAATACGAAGCGAGCCGTGCTAAAAGAGAGATTTAAGCGTTTTGTGGATAATATCGCCTACGTAAAGCAAGAAAACGGGGAGAAAGTGGTGTGTTTGAAGAAGAAGTACAGATACCCGGAGATACGCAGCGGGGGCGCGCAGGATGAGAAGCCTAAAGATAATGGTGATGATGATGAAGACATCAATAGAGGAATTAATGCATTGCATTTCGAAGAGAACGGTAAAGTGCATGAAGAAATCGGTGATTTGAGTCACAAATCTGAGGAGATGAAAGCTGTTAGAGATGCTGAGGAGGAGCTGTGTGTGTCTGACATTGCACTGATTGAGAAAGAGTCTGAAACTCTGCCTGGAAATGATGTGAAAGCAAATGCTCCTGAGCTCTGTAATGCCCAGTCAACAGGAGAAGCGGAATCTAGGGCAGGAGAGGCAGAGCTGGAGGCTGGAGTTGGCAGAGCTTCTGTCACACCACAGGTCATCATTAGTCGACGGAGAGCATCGAGGGGATCTCAGCGCAGTCTGCTGGCCTCTTCTGAGGATGGAGCACATGATGGGCAGACTGAGGATGGCAGCACCCCCAAATGCAGCCGCAAGAACTTTATAGAGCTCATGATGAGCAGTTCTCCACAGGTGGGACGGGTGCAAATGCACATACAGTGATGTAATGCATGCAGTTTATAATGGAAATACACAGAATCCATATCATATTTAATGCAAAAGCACATACTGCATTTCATATATAATGCGCATATTGCATAAAATATAATGCAAATGCACATAATAGTGTAAATGCACATAATGCTTACAATGCATAAAATATAAAATGCAAAATCACACAATGCATATAATATGTAATGCATATGCACAAAATGCATGTAATAATGATTACGCTTATAATGCATATAGTATAAAATCCAAGTGCACATTATAATAAATAATGCATAATGTGTATAATATGTAAAACAAAATCACATAGTGCATACAATATATATAATGCATATGCACATAATGCATATAATAAATCATGCAAAAGCACATAATGCATATAATATGTAATGCATATGCACATAATGCATGTAGTAAATAATGCAAAATCACTTAATGCATGTAATATATGATGCATATGCACATAATGCATCTAATAATGATTATGCTTGTAATGCATATAATATATAGTCCAAGTGTACATTATGCATATAATATATAATGCAAAATCACATAATGCATATGCACATAATGCATATAATAAATCATGCAAAAGCACATAATGCATATAATATGTAATGCATATGCACATAATGCATGTAATAAATAATGCAAAATCACTTAATGCATGTAATATATGATGCATATGCACATAATGCATCTAATAATGATTATGCTTGTAATGCATATAACATATAGTCCAAGTGTACATTATGCATATAATATATAATGCAAAATCACATAATGCATATGCACATAATGCATAGAAAATATATTTCAAAAATGCATATTATAAATAATGCAAAATAATATAATGCATATCCACCTTATTTTTCAGTGCGGAAGTAAGCTGTTTTCTGGTAATGTGTTAGACGTCCGGTTCATAATCCGCCATAGAGAAATAACGAGAAGAGTATCGAAGTGCAGTAAACGGTAAAACAGTTTGCACTACAAACCAGTGTGTTCATAATTAAGATAATACAGTAAAATAATATGCTAAGACACACCAGTTTGCAATATCAAGCAGCAAAACTAGCTTTTTGTGCAGCTAAAAATAGCTGGAAGTGGATGAGACTGGAAGCCAGACACAAAAAATGTACAAATGGCTGCACCCGCTCTTATGGGAAAAATAAGGTGGATATGATGCATTTGCATTTAATGCATGTAATAAAGATTATGCTCTTTCCATATAATATATAATCCGAATACACATAATTATGCATATAGTGTATATTGCAAAATCACATAATGCATGTGATATGTGATGCATATGCACATAATTTGTGTAATAATAATTATGCACATTATGCATATAATATATAATGCAAAATCGCATTGTGCATATAATACATGCACACAATGCATATAACAAATAATGCAAAATCACAAAATGCATGTAATAATGATAATGCTTATAATGCATATATAATATAAATGCACATTATGCATATAATATATAATGAACAATCGCATAATGCTTATAATATATAATGCATATGCACAATGCATATAATATATAATCCAATGTACATAATGCATATAATATATATGCCAAATGCATATAATGCAAAATCATATAATGCAATATGATGCATATGTAAAAACATGATTATGCTTATAATGCACATAATACATTATCCAATTGCACATTATGCATATAATGCACATTCACATAATGCATGTAATATATAATCCAAATGTCCATAAAGCATGTAATATATGCATATAATAAATCATGTAAAATCACATAATGCATATAATATATAATGCATATGCACGTAATGCATGTAGTAATGATTATGCTTATAGTTCATAATACATAATCCAAGTGCACATTATGCATATACTATATAATGCAAAATCACACAATGCATAAAATAAATAATGCTAAATCACATAATGCATATATTATATAATACATATGCACATTATGCATATAATATATAATCCAAATGTACATAATGCATATAATATGTAATGCATATGCAGGTGAGACGCTCACTGGTGCACCGTAACTCTCAAGGGCACATGTCGGCCAGAAGCAGCGAGTTCAGAATGTCATCTGTGGAAGAGGATTGTGCTTCGGTAACCTTAGACCCGCTGGAGCACGAGTGGATGATGTGCACGGCAGATGGCGAGTGGGACAGTCTGCAGCGGCTGCTCGAGTGTGAACCCACTCTCATCTCCAAGAAGGACTTTGTCACCGGGTTCACGTGTCTGCACTGGGCAGCCAAGCAAGGCAAACACGAGCTTTTCGCAATGCTGGTGAAATTCGCTAAACAGCACGGCATCGCCATCAACGTAAACGCCCGATCCAGTGCCGGCTACACACCTCTACATCTGGCAGCCATGCACAACCACATCGAGGTCATGAAGCTTCTGGTGGGAGCGTATGATGCTGATGTGGATGTGAGGGACTACAGCGGGAAGAAAGCAGCGCAGTATCTCCAATCCAGTGTAACAGGCGACATCAAGGACATCATAGGGGCTTGTGTGAGCTCAGACACGGAGAACGTATCTGGTGCCGGGCGATGGAAGCTTCCTAAAGTCCTCCCGTCCAACCTTAACCCTCTACGGCTGCTGAATCACCCTGAGGAGATGACGGCCGATGGTCAGCCCAAGCCCAAGTCGCTCTATAGGAAGTCCTCCATCGGACGGATAAGACTGCAGAGGAACCGCTTCAAGACGCAGATCGTCCACAGCACTTCATTCAGGGAAAACCAGGAAGGAGAGGATTCGCTCAAGAGCCCCGTCAAATCCAGACCCATTTCCAACCTGTTTGGTTGAGACGAAAGTGTGAATTAATAGAGAAATATGCAAAGACATTATTACTCTGAGACCAACTGAGCTGCTTGTTTAGCGTGTGGTTTTAACTAATTTTCTAATAAAAAAAAAATCTGAAACTGAAAAATGTGAAAATATATAAATAAATACACTGTAAAAAGTTGAAAACTTAAAAAAGTAAGTGTTCGTACTGCCTTAAAATTTTAAGTTTAGTCAACATGAAATGTTTAGTTGTACTACGTGAAAACATGCATATTTGAGTTGAGTACACTTAAAATTTTAAGGCAACATGAACACTTACTTTTAAGTTGCAACCATTTTTTTTTACAGCATAAATAAATAAATAAAAATAAAAAACAAATTAATTATTTAAAATAAAAAATTGAATTACCTAAATAAATAAATTAAAAAAAAAATTGATCAAAATATTCAAATTAAGAAATTATGAATAGTATATATATATATATATATATATATATATATATATATATATATATATATATATTAATATATAAAAATACAAAAAATAGGTTAAAACAAATAATACAACTAACGGTACTATAGTGAGTAGAAATAAAGGTAAAATTTTACAATAAGGTTTCATTTGTGAACATGAACTAACAATAAACAATATTCTACAGCATTTGTCTTAATGTTAATTTAATAATTTACTAAAACATTTTAAAATTAAAAGTTGTATTTGTTAACATTAGTTAATGCACTTTAAACTAACATGAACAAAAATATTTTTTATTAACTAAACCTAACAAAGACTATTAAATATTATATATATATATATATATGTATATATAGATGTATTGCTCATTGTAGTTCATTTCACATGTTAAATAATGGTCATTAAAAAAAAATGCACAATCACTTAATAGAAGCTATATGGTTTACACATATTTATAATATTGATTTTTCAGGGTTTAAATTGGATTTTTATACATGAAAATATATACAGTAGCTGCTTTTTAAATTGTTAGGATGGACGTTGATGAGCAACTGGAACAAACTTCAATGCAATCATCTCCTTTATAAAATGATGCACCACTATTTTATTACCATGATGCTCTGAAAACATGTAGATGTAATGTAGATTATTTCTGATTTGATATTTCCACAGATGCACTTTGTGTTTTGCTGTTTTCTGATGGCATGTTGCTGTTGCATGTGATCGTCCTGCTCTCCTGTTTTAGTTGCTGTGCCTTTAATGATCGTCTTCCAGATGCAGGAATCAACATGTACTGAGACTGTTATTCTGTAAATGTGATTTCAGTGTCTGTGTGCTGTAAGTGACGTTTAAAACGCTGCTGTTTAAATGGTTTTCCATGAGCAGAAAAGAACAGTTCATCCAAAACTGCAGTGAATGGGTGCCGTCAGAATGAGAGCTGATAAAAGCATCACAAGTAATCCACACCACTCCAGTCCATCAGTTCACATCTTGAGAAGACAAAAGCTGAAACAAATCCATCAAGACATTTTAAACTAAAATACGAGCCCATAACTTTTATTTTTGGGTGAACTGTTCCTTTAGTTTACCCATGAGCCGTTACATTGGCAATGCACTTTTAGCTGATCAAATCAAGCTTTATCATGTTTTAGCTGATTACTAATGATCCCAAATACTAAAACACTAATCCCAAATGTTTTTTAGTCATTTTTGAAGTGCCTTTATTAAGTTGGCTTGAGAAAGCAATTGCTTCTTCCTCTTCTGAGCAAATATTTAGTCAGTATCTCCTAAAAAAAACTGCTAAAACCAGCTGAATGGCTTCTTTGGCTGTTCTTCCAGGCTGGATATAAAGTGGTTTTGCTGGTTTTAAGCAGTTCATTTTATAAAGTCAGCTGATTTTAACTTGGTTTTTAGCTGAATTTTTTTCATTCATGTTAGCAACATGTTAAAACGTGTTAAAAAATATCATGCTAGAAAAATGCTAGCAACATGCTAATCATGCTATAAACAATCCTAGCAACATCCTAGCAACTTGGTGATCATGCTAGCAACATGCTAGTAACTTAATTGCTAATCATGCTAGAAACATGTTAGCAACATGCTAGTAATTTGCTAATCATGGTAAAATCATATTAGCAAAATGCTAGTAACATACTAATCATGTTAGCAGCATGCTAGTAACATGTTAATCATGGTGGAAACTTGCTAAGAACATGCTGGAAACATGCTAATCATGCTAGTAACTTGTTAGTCATGTTATAAACATGTTAATCATGCTATAATCATGTTAGAAACATGCTAGCAACATGCTAGTAGCATGTTAATCATGGTGGAAACATGCTAATAACATGCTGGAAACATGCTATTCATGCTAGCAACATGCTAGTAACTTGTTAGTCGTGATATAAACATGTAATAAACATGTTAATCATGTTTTAATTGTGCTAGCAACGTGTTAATTAACATGCTAATCATGCTAAAACATGCTAGTAAATTGCTAATCATGTTAGCAACATACTAGCAAACATGCTACCAAACATGCTAATCATGCTAAAACATGCTAGTAACATGCTAATCGTGTTAGAAACATGCTAGCAACATGGTAGTAACATGTTAATCATGCTGGAAACATGCTAGCAACATCCTAGCAACTTGGTGATCATGCTAGCAATATGTTAGTAACTTGTTAGTCATGTTATGAACATGTTATAAACATGCTAATCATGTTATAATTGTGTCAGCAACATGCTAAATATGCTAGCAACATGCTAGCAAACATGCTAATCATGCTAAAACATGCTAGTAACATGCTGATCATGTTAGAAACATGCTAGTAACATACTGAGCATGTAAGTAGCATGCTAATTATGCTAAAACATGTTTGTAACTTGCTAATCATGATAGCAACATGCTAGTAACATGTTAAGCATGGTGATAATCATGGTACTAATCATACTAAAAACATGCTAACTTGCTAATCACGGTAGCAAAATGCTAGGAACATGGTAAATCATTCTAACGACATGCTAATTCATGCTAAATTATGCTAGCAACATGGTTTAACCATCCTAATGTTAGCAACACGCTGATTCGTGCTAGAAACGTGTGCGTTCCCACTCTGTCCCAAACTTCATTTTCAACTATTAAATTCAAACTTTAAGCTTTTCAAAGTTATTTCAATCTTTCAGACAAGGTTTTCTCAAGCCAACTTCAAAGTTCCGCTACGAATTTCATCTTTACTCATCATTTTAGGCTGTTGTTGTATCAGTAATATTTGAAGTGACCCTGTGCTCGGTGTTTTCTATATGAAGCTCCTCTCAGTAACTGTATGTTTACGTTTCCTGAGGACAGTGTTTGCTGTTGCTATGCAGTTGCTAGGGTGCTCCAGCTGGTTGCTAGGTGATGTCGTAGCGTCTCTGTGATGTTTTGCTCCTTCATGCAGAAGCACTAAAGTTTTGACCAAAGCGTGTGAGTAATGATTCCTGATCAGCACTAATTATCTGCCGCTCTTAAATGACACTACGGTCGACGTCTGCTGCCTCTACATTATTAATGTGACATCAACTCCCTGATGCGAAGACGTTTAGGAAACACTAAACTTTCAGAGCTGAGACAGAATTGTGTGAAAACTCTGAAAGTGTTTTGTTTGTCTTCATCATATCAGTATGTTGGTGTCACACACAAATGCATTTCTTTTCTCATGAAATTGGATAGAATAGCTAATCTGATGTAAAGCAGGTACGACAGCTTTTTCTGGCTGTAAGCGATAAACACGATGATTTCGACACTTGTCCTGACACATCCACAGTGCTTCCTTACTGTTAGGAACGTTTCTTGTTTTTATACAACAACATGGATTTGTCTTTGCTTTAGCAAAAATAAATTGAGCACCTGGATAGAGAGTGTCATGTTACAGTGTGTGTGTATATATATATATATGTACTTAATAATTATAATATTATAATTATACAATTGTTATTTTATTATTTTTTACTTTATTTTATTTATTATATTATAGTTATAATATAATAATTGTGTATATAACATAATAATATGTAATATATAAATATATCAAATGAAAACTCTCAGAAATATATTGTTTTGATTGCACATCCTAGATGTTTAGCCAAAATAAAAAACAAAAAAGATTGAATAATTAAAATGCTATATTTTATTATGCATTTTAAAAAAATGTTTTCCATTTTGATCATTTAATAAATTGTCTGACAATTTTATCTTATTTTATATATTTTTTTGCTTTGTTTTGCTTCATTATATTTTATTTTGTTCTGTTTGCTGTTTTATTTTTTTATTTAAATTTTTATTTTATTTATTATAATTATAATAATTATATATAACATAATAATATGTCTTATGTTTATATACATTTGTCCCCCTTTACAACATCTAATATATTATAATGAAATAATTGTGACTTATATTGCTTGCAAAAATGTATAAAGCATCAGTTGCATGATATTGGGTGTATAATGTACTGTATAATGTGTAAATATATCATATGATAACTCTCAGGGATATTGTTTTATTCAGATCCCAAATTTTTTTGTCAAAGTAAAATTAATAAAATTCTAAAATGACTGTCAAAAAAAAAAAAGATGATTGAAGAGTTAAAATGCTTTTTTATGGGTTTTTTAATTTGTTTTATTAAATTATTCATTTTTTAAATTAAAATATTGCAAAAATGTATTATTATTGTTATTATTATATATTATTTAATTATTATTATATATTAATTATAATTATTAAATATTATATTAATATATTATTTAATTAATTATTATTTATTAAATGTATTTTGCTAATTTATTTTTTTATTAAATTCTTACTTTTTTTATTTTTTAAATGAAAATATTTTAAAAACGTATTATTATAATTTATTATTTTGTTATTTTTATATATTAATTATAATTATTATATTTTATTATATTAATATATTGTTTAATTAATTATTATTTATTTTGCTAATTTTTTCATTTTTTTATTCAAATATTTGTAAAAATGTGTTATTATTATATAGTATTTTATTTGTTTATGATTTATTACATTAATAATATTAATTAAAATATTATATAAAAAAATACAAAAATTATAATACATTTTTGACAATTTATCTTTTATTATATTTAACATTTATCCCCCTTTAAAACGTTAAATGTAGTTTATTTAAATAATTGTTATTTACTGTATATTTCAGCAGTAATATACAGCTTTATTTGAATGCAGAAAGATGTTTTTGTATGATATTTGAGATGATATGTCACGTGTTACAATAAACAGGTTATTGCACCTGATTGTGCTTGTAAAGAGGTGGAATATTTCATAGTCAGGTTTGAAAGCTGAAGTCATTACATTATAAAAGCTGCACTGTTTCAGTGTCAAACAGGTTCAAACCTGACGAGAGTCATGTGACGTTGAGTCATGTGAAGAGTCTGATTAAAGTGCTTTATTTGATCCAAAACAGAAGCGTTTTTGAGATCCGGATCAGCAGATTATGGGCCGCACGTCACACAAACACCACAGAAATCAACACAGAACACCTGATTATCTTCTATGCAGTGTTGAACAGCACTTATTTGATCTGTATGACGCTATCGGGAGGCATTTAGAAGAAAATCTCAAGACACTGACGTGTTTTTAGATGTAGGTAGAAAGAATAATGTGGATGAAATTCTTGAATTGTAAGCGTTTCCACTTTTTTCAGATGTGCAGGCTTTTCTTAACAACATGTGAGAGGTTCCTGCTCTGGATTTGTTTTTTTCCTTACAGATTTACTGCAGATTAACATTGTTTCCAGAGCTCGTTTATTTGTGCACGACTGAGTTTCATTTTAACATCAGACCTCATAAACTGGTACTTTCCATTATATAATAGGTGAGAATTAGTCATCAATAAAAGTGATTCATCAATTAGACGTATTTTCTAGCCCTATGATGTTTTTAAAGAAAGAAAAATGTTTTTTTGTTTTTGTTTCAATAATTCTATTTATTAGGGATAGATTATAGTAGTTCATTTGTGTGTAAACAATTTTATAATTTTGTTGTATTATTTTTTATTTTCTTTATTTATTTTATCACTATAGTAGTTTTATTTTACTTTTTTATTATTATAATCTGAGAGTAACTTTATTATTTGACATTTGACAAACTGATTAGTGACCCATTTATTTGTATAAATTTAAAGTAATTGAACATATATTGAAAATCACCATATTATTGATTAGAATTAGATGATGAAGAGTGTTTAAAAAAAAAAAAATCTAATTTTAAAGGATAGATTATAACAGCTTATTTGTGTCCCTTTAATAATATTCTTAATGTTAAGTATAGACAAGATCTTTCTATTGTTTTCAATCCAAATATTGTCTTTTTTTATTTTATTTTATTTTATTTTATTTTTTCTTATCTTGTCTTATCTTATTTTGTTTTGCTTTGCTTTCTTGTTTTATTTTTATTTTATTTTACTTATTTTATTTATTATATTTTATTATTTATCTTTTTTGTCTTTTCTTGTCATGTTCTGTTTTGTTTTCTTGTTTTATT
>JAHKKF010471614.1:0-11319 GCA_019740295.1 Labeo calbasu
AGAAAGGGTAATTACATCTGAAACCTCTGAAGCAAGTTCTGATGTGATGCAGGATTCTCCAACATATGACAGTCAAATCAGCATAACATCCCAACATTTACAAGACAGAGCAATTACAACTGTAACCTTTGAAACAAGTTCTGACGTGATGCAGGTTCCTGCAACATATGATAACCAAATTACAGAATCAACCCAGCATTTCCAAGAAAGGGTAATTACATCTGAAACCTCTGAAGCAAGTTCTGATGTGATGCAGGTTTCTTCAACATATGAGACTCAAATCAGCATGACATCCCAATATTTACAAGACAGAGCAATTACACCTGTAACCTCTGAAACAAGTTCTGATGTGATGCAGGTTCCTCCAACATATGATAACCAAATTACAGAATCAACCCAGCATTTCCCAGAAAGAGCAATTACAACTGTAACCTCTGAAACAAGTTCTGATGTGATGCAGATTTCTCCAACATATGAGAGTCAAATCAGCATAACATCCCAATATTTACAAGACAGAGTAGTTACAACTGTGACTTCTGAAACAAATTCTGATGTGATGCAGGTTCCTCCAACATATGAGAGTCAAATCAGCATAACATCCCAACATTTACAAGACAGAGCAATTACAACTGTAACTTCTGAAGCAAGTTCTGATGTGATGCAGGTTCCTCCAACATATGATAGTCTAATTACAGAATCAACCCAGCATTTAGAAATAAAAAATGTTGTAGAAAACAAGATCCTTCAAGAATCACCATGTATTGACCAAAACATAATTCAACATAAAACAATAATCAGTGATGGTGAAACACAACATGAAAAATCACTGACGACTATCCAAATTGAAGGTGATCAAGCTGTAACTTCCAACATTATCTTTAACTTTGAAGATGAACGCTCTCCAGAAAACCTGCTCTCTAAACATACATCAAATGACCAAAATGGAAAACCATCTCAGGAACAAGGTAGATTTGATACTGAGGAACAACTGATATGTTCTGAACTGTTAGGCAACGAAGACCCAGGGTTGACACCTGAGAGAACATATTATGAAGACTGCCAGAACAGGAGATTGTCTGTGGAACCTCAGATCAGCCCAGACCGGAAACCATCTGAGGATTTCAGTGCAGATATTAAGGCAGAACTTGAGGACAATCCTAAATATCTGCTCTATAGGCGAACTTCTAGTGAAGCAAGTAAACATTATTTAATGTATAATGATGACCTTCCTTTGGAAGATGAGGAGCAGATACACCAGGCAGAAGTGGATCCAAGTAAATCAAACATAATTACAGCATTTGCTACTGCAATGGTGCAAGGTGAGCCCTTGTGTCAAAGTGAAATACATGATGGAGCATTGGAAGAAAGTCCTGATAGTGACAAACACGAGGCATTGGCAGACTCTCCTGGCAATAGTATAGGGACAAGGACTCCTCACTCCAGCACAGGTGAGAGTGAGAAACATGAGGGACTTGCTGAAACCCCTCAAAATAGTCCTGAAGTCCTTGTTTTTTCTACCAGGACAACTAATAAAGAAACAGAAGATACATATCCAGGGGATCAGGAGACAACTCACCAATCAAGTTTGGTGACGTCACATGAAGAAGTGGAAAGTGACGAGAGTGAATCATGTTCAGTAACTTCCATAAAAAGCAAGACTGAATCACCTTATGATTGTAAAATTGAATCATCTTCCTTATTTACCAAAATTGAGTCACCATCCAGTGATGATTCTAAGATGGATTCACCCTCTCCGTCCACCAAAATTGAGTCACCCTCCTCTGATAATTCAAAGACAATAATTCATGATATGAAAAGTGATTTAACCTACAGAGATAGTATTGCTGATACGCTGATAAAATCAGATGTAATTACTGAGTATGAGAAGATACAACAATATAGCCACCACAGTGAAGATGCACCAGAGAGACCTTCTAGTTTGGATTCTCTGCAGCCTGCAACCATGAGTGACTCTAAAACTCTCTGTAGAAAAGACTCGCTTGAAACTACTCCCATAAGAGAAGATGAATCATCCCAAAAATCACCAGACTCTATTGAGCCAAGCCCAACCAAGGAGTCTCCATGTCAAGACTCTTTAGAGGGCAGTCCCACTGGTCAAGAATCTGGTCAACTGAGTTACACTGAAAGGGTCTTCTCAACAAGTCAGACTTTCATTTCTGACTCCAGGGAAAAAGGAACAGTTTCTAAACAAAACATTTATTTAGAAAGTGAGTCATCCCAAGGGTCCCATGAGACCTTAGATATGCAGCACATGACCCTCGAGCAAAAAGAAAAAATGTTTGAAAGTGGGGATCTTCATGACTTTGATGCTTTACAAAGGCAATTCACTCCAGAAGAAGAGATGTTTAAGATGGCTGCAAAAATCAAAACATTTGATGAAATGGAAAAGGATGCAAAAGTTAAAAAGGTCAAATTTGATTTTGATTGTGTTTCTATACAACCAAAAGAAGAAGTGCTGTCACCACATAAAAGTTCACCAGACTTTAACACAATGTTAACCGAGAGCCCTGCTGAATCTGACCCGGTATTACCCTTACATTCTTCATTGTCAGAAGATGATTATGACAGCCCAGAGTTGGAGGAATCAACTCACAAGGTCTCAGGAGAAGCCACTGAAGTTTTAGAGTCCACAGACAAAATGGAGGAGGAAGAAACCCATTTACAGACATGCATAGACATACCATCTATGCAAACACATGTTGAGAACAAGGAGGAAGACTATGAACAGTTACCTTTAGAGTACCATAGTATAGAGTTTGGTGAGACTGCAACTGAGGAACATCTCATTGTTACTTCAGCAGAGAGCAAAATGGGCATTGCGATTGACGGTGATGTTGATTCCAAGTCTGATTCTGATGAGAGCACAACTTCTGAAAAAGTGCTTGAACCAGTTTCTCCCATCGACATTGTAGGTACTACCACTGCTACAAAGGAAGTTCAGGATGAATCCCAGCCAGATGTATGTATTCATCAAGAGGACAATGGAGAAGAGGCAGAAGAATTCCTAGTATCTATTCCAAGAGACTTGGTTCCCTGGAGTGCTGAAGTGGATGACGACGAGGCATTCAATGCAAAAATTGAAGCCGAGGAACAGAAAATACTTGCTCTGTGTATAGACAGACGTTCCCATGGAACCACACCTGACACAACTCCAGGACGCACCCCTACAGAAGAGGGGACACCAAATCCTTTCCTGTTCCAAGAGGGAAAACTATTTGAGATGACCAGAGGTGGGGCTATTGACATGACCAAAAGGACCATGGAGGAAGAAGAAGAAAGGTTCTTTTTTCCCATAAATGAAGATCCAAGGGAAGAATTTCAACAAATCGATTGCAGTGCTAGTGAATCTGTTGCAGTAGCTTCATTTGAGATGCCTACTGATGGTTTAGTGCATCAAGACAGAATTGCTGAGGAACCTGAGGCAAAGTCTGATGGCTATAGTAAAACTGGTACCAAGAGTGTACTGGAACCAGAACATCCAGAACGGAATGATTTCCCTATCCAAAGTGAACCAAAGAGTCCCACAGAGGATAATGGAATCTGTGAAGACACACTGATACCGAATGTTGACACTGCCACTTATACAGTAACACGAACGGTTTATTCTGAGCAAGACCCGGAGTCCTCTGACTCTTCGGTGGAAGATGAACAGCATTCTGTTGTTGAAATGCCCATATCCACCCAAGCATCTACAATTTCCTCTAGTGCCTCAGTTTATACTGTTAGTCAACAGCAATTCCAGACATCACCTTCAATCTACATTCCATCCAAGGACTTTGTTTTTGAAACTGAAGACACAACATCTAAACCAAAAATAGCTGTGAAAGCAGCCAGCTTTGACCAAATTTTAGAACAAGGGGACTCCATTGAACAGAATCAAAGGCCTAAATCTGAAGCAGATATTGGTGACTCAGAATGGTCCATGTCTGTTGTGGAAATTCACACTACAATAGACAGCAGCTACACCAAACCAAAGACTTCATCCTCCCAGATGCCTGTTTCACCGACACAGTCTCCTGACCTACAGTATGTGTCCAGTCAACCTGAACTTCCTCCTGAGTTCTCTCAGGATTTGGACTCTTCGAGGAGCACAGAGTGTGATGAAACCAAAGGAGACAGTGCCTCTGTTGAGTTAGGGATAGAAAGTAGTTCGAAAGCAAATCGACCCCCGTCCATAGGCGATGATGTCTTTGAGTCAAGGCCCAACTGGGAAGATTGTGTGGAGACACAGATGCAGAGAATCTCAGACAGCACTACCCCAGACCAAAGTAAAGGTACCTCTACTTGGCACTTGCCCCCCGTATTACCTGCTCCAGATTTTACTCCATGCAAGTCTCTTTATTTATTTATTTATTTTTTTAAGTTTTATTTCTTGTTCTGTGTCGTCTTGTGTTTTGTGCTGTACTTTGTCTCATCTCAATGTTTTCTTGTATGTCTGTGTTTGTGTGTCATGTTTTGTCACTTTATGTCATGTTTTATTCATTTGCATATCAGTGTGTACATGAAAACTGAAATCTCAAGATTGGTTGTCTAGATTTAGTTGCTAATAATACAGTTTCCTGTGCAATGCATGCTAACTACTGCACGTGTCCTCTTAGGAATTATAAAACAACCATTATAAGGGCGCTTTTTGTGTAAGAAGTTTAAAGAATGTTATGGCATATATTACTTCAACAGATCTTCAGTCACCGTGTTTACCAACCTAGCTTCAATTAACATTTTTGTTGTCACAGTCAGAGGTGTAAATGATTTACAAAAAGATTAAGACTTAATAACTCTACTCACATATTTACTTTATATCACAAATATCTTTTAATACAAAGTCAGAAATTATTCACATAGTCCAAGTAGTTCACAAATGAAAAGGAATTTGGTGTTTGAAGGTTTTTGTGTAGGAATGCATATCATTAAGAATTAATGAAAAATACTCTGACTGATGTTTACAGTGGACTGGCATGATGATGCAGATAGGAAAGAAGAGACTTTGGCCATCATTGCTGACCTTTTAGGTTTTAGTTGGACAGGTGAGTATGTGAATATCAAGTAGTCAGATCATTTACTACCTCTTACATTGCATAGCAATGTTAGAGTGTCCTAGTAACCACATAACAACATACCAAAAACCACCCAGAATACAGTAGCAACAGCATAACAAAACTTTAGCAACTTCTCACAAAACTCTAGCATCCTGGGGGCAAGTAAGCACCGCTCACATTTGAAGATATAAACAGAACGTCACCACAATTTAAACCTATAAGTGTATATGTTTTTTATTAAAAGCATGTTCATTAATCTGATTTCAGAGCTGGCCAAAGAGTTGGAGTTCAATGAAGATGAGATTCAGCAAGTGCGTGCTGAAAATCCAAATTCACTGCAAGAGCAGAGTCATGCTCTTTTACAGCGCTGGGTAGATAGAGAAGGAAAGCATGCAACTGGTAAGTCCTGTACTTATTTATTCTTTTAACAGTCAAATCATATAATGTGTAAAAAACCCAAGTGCCTAAAGTCCATTTTAATTATTAGATTCTAATTATGTCTCAAATTCCACAGAAGATACATTGATTAAAAGACTGACTAAAATAAATCGCATGGACATTGTCCATCTTATTGAGATTCAAATGCACAAGTCAGTTCAGGAGCAAACCTCAAGAACATATGCAGAGATTGAAAGGACTCTGGACCACAGTGAAGGTAGGACATTCAGCACATTCTTGTTTTATACGAGATTTAGATCCTAAAAACAAACCGTAGTCTTAGTCTTTACACTGTCAAAGTGAATGTTCTGTTTTTTGTAGCTCTCTCCTCGGTCCAAGAAGATGGTGACAGTCTTCGTGTGGTGCGGAGAGTGGAGACTTCACAAAGGCACCCTCCAGCTGTTTCAGAAGAAGACTTATCTGTGGCCTCTCTCCTTGACATTCCATCATGGGCTGAAACAATGGGAAACGCCCATTCAGAGAGCATTCATGGAGATATGATGGAAGAACTGGAGATCAACCAGTGAGTGATAAATAGACCGACTTTCAGTTAATCAGTCTTCTTTTAGTACACCTCCTGGTCATTCACTTTCCACTATCAATGTCTCCTAGGGACAGCTTCACCAATCCATGGCTGTTTCAAGAGTTCAAAAAAGAATCTACAAAGGAAACTGCAGATGAAGATGTAAGTTTAAGGCATTGTGCATTTGAAATATAATTAGAAGGGTCATGTCCCAAATGTCTCAACACCATTACCAACACCAGACAAGAAACCTTCCACAGGGACTGATTACATGAATGATAAATGATTATATATGTTTCTGAACTGAACTCTCGATCATTGCACGTGCTCTATTGGTTTGTTGTTTGTCTCACACTGGTTGTAAGTATCCCATCAATGTCATCTCTTTTCCCTTGTCGTACATTTCCATGCCTCATAAAATTTATCCCATAGGTTTCTGCAGAATCTGAGGAGGAAATTCAAGCTCAGTGTGACGTATCAGATGATGAAAATGCTTGTCTCTCTTCATCACCAATCATTTTAAAGAGTCAGTCAGAATTCCACCAACAATCAGCAAAGGCATCTCAAAATGTCTTTGATTTCAGTCAGGTATCTATTGCACGACTTTCATCAAGTGAAAATTCAGTTGTTTTACCAACAATTGAACCTGAACCCACAGTACCCGACCTACTGCAACACACCTCACCAGTGAGTCAAGAAGATGAAGAAACTCAACTCCAAGAACAAAAGTATCAATATGAAAGTTCTGTGTGTCTTGATCAAGTGTCACCTGTATATGAAAAAAGTGATTTAGAAAGCAATGAAAAATCATTAGAGGCACATTTAGTTGAATCTGATGAAACTTCAGACACCATGCAGTCTTCTTTGTGTCATGAAGACAAACCATCTGAAGTTGGTATATCGGTTCCTGAGAGCAATCAAAATGTTAGTCCTTCATTTTCCCCTTATTCTCTTCTAAGAGAGGCTGATGAAGCTGTCTCACAAAGTGTTGAAGAGACCCCAGGGGTTTCAAGAGTGACTCCAGACCTCATTAAGGACTCTCCAGAATCAGATCAGGTATTTCCTACTTCAGAAATACATAGTGATCTGGATCCAATGCCATCACTGCAAAGCCATAGAGTAGTAGAGCAATTTGAAGAAGTTGTTGAAGCCTCTCCTCCTGCATCACTGCAGTCATCTACCCATCATGAGGTCACAGTTTTAAATCAAGAACAATGTAGTACCAACAGCACCCCACAGCAACCTTCAGAACCTGAAGCTGATCCTAGGATAGACCAACAAACTGATTCTCAACAACATCTGCAACTATTAGAATTTCCAGAGCAAATACCAGAAACCTTACTAGATCATTGTGATGATCAGGAAGATGAATATTGTCCTGAGGAGGAAGAAGTACATACACAACTGGATGTAACTACTGAACCTCTCATAGATGACAGTCATGACTTCAAGAAAGAACTACTGTCCCCATCTGAGAATGACCCAGACATGTGGATTCAAAGTGAAACTGCACAGCGGAGTGCAACTTCATCTCTCTGTAACTCTGACCTCAGTCCACAAACACCAGAAACAGTCATATCTAATCAACATTTTGACTTCAGGGAGACGTCTTCTGAACTTGGATCAGCAACGATTAAGAAAACTGTTTCACAGGAGGCAGTGGTATCCAAAGGTTTAAGACGACTGCATTCTGAATCAATCTCTAGTGCAACCCAAAAGTCAGAAGAAAAGCTTATTGACCGGTGTCTCTCAGAGTCCTCTGAACCCTTGATGCTCACTTTGAACATGAATTCAGCACCTAAGGAACCTGTTTCCCAGGAGGCAGTACTAACTCTGCCACTCGCTCAGCATGGCAGTGGCAAGGCCTTAACTTCCAAAGATTCTAGACGGCTACTGTCGGACTCAGTTATTTCTGGTGCAACATCCCTAAGATCAGAGGAAAAACATGGTGCCCGTTGTCTCTCTGACTCTTCTAAACCTTTGGTATTCAGCTTGAATTCAGTGCTTGAGGAACTTAAGAAAACAGTTCATCCAGAACAGCCATTAGCTGATCAACCATTGAGCTCCGAAACATTAATTCTTGATGTATCCCAAGACACATTCAGAGGGGAACTACAATCAACTGTTGAAAAAACATCAACTGAGTCACCTACATCTCAAATTTATCTGAGTAAAAATGTGGAATTGGAAGTCCCAGATGTGCCAAAACCTGCCAAAGTTGAAAAACCAAAACACAAAGAATTACTAAGCATTTATCAGCAACATGATGACTCTGATCTTGAGACTTTTTTTGATTGCAAACAGACCGTCTCAGACTATTCTGAAGCAGAAGAAGATGAACCTTGGAAAGGCGCCATGGCACTGAGTAATAAAGTCTTAAGGTCTACTGTTCATGAATTACAACAACATCCAAATATTAGAAGTCCCCCAGCATATGTGCCATCCCGTGAGAGCCCTCGTTGGTCAGTCAAGTCATCCGACAGTGAAGATTTCGATGATGCTCCCATCATCCACGAACCCAATGATGATGCAGAGGACAAAAATGTTTACTTTCCATGTCAGCAGAAAAGTTTGGAATCATCTGCACAAACTCCTCAGGAGCTTCCTCCTCGAGGAGGGGCTGAGTATAATGATGATGATGATGGTGATGATGATGATCTGAGGAGGGTAAGCGTCCTCAGCATGACCCCCCCTCCACCCATCCTTCTCTGAGCTACCCTAATCCATTTCCTGCTGAATGAGTTTGCTGAAGGGATGGTGTTTGGTTTCTTTGAATTAACAATTTCACTAATTAGATGTTTTTTTTAAAACCTGAGAAACATTTGCTCAAGCAAAAATAAAAAACATGTTCATGTCACATTCATGGCTTAACACCATCATTATCGCTGTCAGCTTGTTCAAATAGTGCTGATGCATGTACCACATTTATGACACTGTGAGGTCATATACTAAATATGCAGGATTTTGCAAGTATGGAATAACTATATAATGAAATAAATAACAATTAAGAAGGTTTTTTTGTTCATAGATGCTTACACTAACAACTAAGCAACTGATTGTTGGTTTTGAAGTAACTTTCTTACAATGTAGTTGTTTCAAACAATAATCTCTTTAAAAATGATGCATGTTCTGTCAAGTTAACAATGTTTTGTTGCCCCTTCTGTTGTTTTTCTGTTGTTTTTGATTTAAAAAATTGCCATTTGATCTTAGTGATATTTGATTGTCACATTCTTATATTGTTTAATCTTATGCTGTTTTGCTATGCAGAGGGGGCAGCATTGCATTTATGTCAAATTTATTTATTTGAATGTTTTATACATTTCATGTACATTTCAATCATATATTATTGCATGATTTTTCATACATACTGCTCGGTTAGGAGATTGATGAGGCATTAGGTGTGCTGTCGGATAGCTCTGATGAGGAAGTGCTGACCACCAGAGTGGTGCGAAGGAGAGTAATTATTCAGGTATATCTGTGACTGAAGATTGCTTGCTCCATTTTGGAGGTTTGTGTAAAGGCTACTGCAGTGTTCTTAACATACTGTACATTTGGTGTACAACTTTGGCCTAGGCTTACTGAATAACCTATTCCCAAAATGCTGTGTGATGGTTTTTCATGTAGCTGATTTATGATTTACTTCGGAACTTAATTTTAAAATCCTGCATTTTCAGCTGTGACTTAACCTCCCTGCTCCTCAATTGTTTGTAGAAGTTGTCCATTTTAAGCCAAGAACAATGTGTGATCTCCCCTATATTATAGTGCTGGAGTTGTTGACCCTAAATCACCATAAAATGGACAACTTTTACAGGAAGTGTGCTCCCTTCTATAATGGATGAATATTTTCAACATTATTTCTTTCTTATTCCTCTTATGCTAACCCTAACCTTTACCCAAGCCAGGGCAGCTGTTTCCTCTTATGGTGAACACTGCTTTAGCTGTTGACATGTATTGATTAAGTGTCTGGTTTCTTCTACAGGGTGATGATGTTCCAGATGTTCCTCCACAGTCGGTAACAGAAGAGCAGTACACAGATGCACAGGGAAACTTGGTTGTGAAGAAGGTAAACATCCAAGATTTGCAGTATGCATGCATCCATTCATCCGACCTTTAATCCAACCATCTATCCTTTCACCCTTTAGTCCATCCATCTACTCTTTATCCATCTTGTAATCTATCCTTCCTTTAATCCATCCATCCATATTTGGAAACACTTTATTTTGATAGTCCACATCTATATATTCTACTAACTATAATAAACTAAGCTACCAGTCATTAGAGCATTAATAGACTGACTGCTTAATATCTGCTAAATCTTTATTTTAATGGTCCTCCAAAAGACATCCATCCATTCACCCTTTGATCCATCCATCCTTCCATCCATGTACCCTTTTATCCATCCATCCATCCATTTGAGCTTCAGTCTATCTGTCAGTCCTTCCATTCATTCACCCTTTCATCCATTCATCCATCCATCTGATCTTCAGTCCATCCATCCATCTTCCCTTTTATCCATCCATCCATCTAAGCTTCAGTCCATCCATCAGTCCTTCCATCCATACATCCATCCACCCACCCTTTCATCCATCCAACCATTTACCCTGTCATTCATCCTTCCATCTCACCTCATATCTATACATCCATCGATCTGAGCTTCAGTCCATCCATCCATCCATCCATCTACCTATTCATCCATCCATCCATCCATCCATCCATCAATCCATCCACGAATCCGTCTACCCTTTTATCCACCCATACATCCATCTGAGCTTCAGTCATCCATCCATCCTTCCATCTGAGCTTCAGTCATCCATCCATCCTTCCATCCATCTACACTTTTATCCATCCATCCATCTACCCTTTTATCCATCTATCCAACCATCTGAGCTTTAGTCCATCCATATACCAATCTACACTTTTATCCATCCATCCATCCAAGCTTCAGTCCACTTTTCCATCTATCCATTCACCCTTTCATCAATTCATCCATCCATCCATTCACCCTTTCATCCATCCATCCATCCATCCATTCATCCATCTGAGCTTCAATCCACCCATCCATCCATCCATCCATCCATCCATCTGAGCTTCAGTCCACCCATCTATCATCCATCCATTCACCCTTTATCCATCTATCCAACCATCTGAGCTTCAGTCCACCCATCTATCATCCATCCATTCACCCTTTTATCCATCTATCCAACCATCTGAGCTTCAGTCCACCCATCTATCATCCATCCATTCACCCTTTATCCATCTATCCAACCATCTGAGCTTCAGTCCACCCATCTATCATCCATC
>JAHKKF010471616.1:0-18007 GCA_019740295.1 Labeo calbasu
AAAACCATAATTTCATGAACATCTTGGATGACAAGGGGGTGAGTAAATTATTTGTAAATTGTTGTTCTGGAAGTGGACTTCTCCTTTAAATAACATAAATATTTCATGGGTTTTCTACTACATATTTCAGTAAGAGACATCATTGAAGTTATATCAAGCTATACAAGTCTTAATACCCAGGGTTGTCTTTAAAGGTTTGCTTTATTTTGAAAAACTGATTTATGGCTTAAGGCTTTACAGGGTTAGGTCAAGAACATTAAGAACCTTTCATGCTTCTTTTCATGCAGTTCTACAAAACTGTGTAAAAAGGTGTGGTGTATTAGTGGCTTTCCCTCCCAAAAGCTTTATGTAACAACAGATTGACTGAACAGAATTAGGTGATTGTCACAAAGTCACAATCTATGTTTTCTTC
This sequence comes from Labeo calbasu, assembly GCA_019740295.1. Lineage (NCBI taxonomy): Eukaryota > Metazoa > Chordata > Actinopteri > Cypriniformes > Cyprinidae > Labeo > Labeo calbasu. The sequence continues at coordinate 413 of JAHKKF010471616.1, forward strand.
ACCCTGTCAATCCTTATTTGTAATGTAAATCTATTGCTTTTTACTAAAATTACACTGATTACTTCAGGTATTTGTCAGTTTAGTGGTAGCACATGTTGCTGAAATGGTTTTCCACTTTTTGCCAATCCCAAAAGGATTGCAACTGACTTTTAAATGTCTGGATGTAAAACCGTAGTACTCATTCTAAGTTTGCAGGTGTAAAAATACAGCACCTTAGTTGACTCTGACTGTGCATGCATTATTCAGAGAATCTACCGTGTAATTAAATCTTAATCAGGTATGGTGCCTGGTATTATGGGTCACAACCAGCTTGTGTCCAAAACCATCTTATGTTTATAATTGCTTTACAAAGCAATTAAAACAAACTATGATGAAGCCAAGTTTAACTGTGAACTGTATCTTCATTATATAGTTCTTTATGCAGTGCAGCTTGAACTTCAACAGTTAGCTGTGTGTGAAAACAAAGCTCTTTGTATTTGAGCATGGGTGGAGTCACTGTGTGGTTTAATGGAAACTTTCATGTTTTTAAAGGGTTTGTTGCCAGTCATCTATAGCAACGCTTGCGGATTGTAATTAAAGGCTTACAGTTATACAAGCACAAACCATTCAGTAGGTTGTACACGCATTGGGAATTTTACTCCCCAAGTCCTTGGACAAAGAGTTGGCTGGCTTGAAAATATATATGTATTTATCTATGATATTTTCTTCTTATTCATGAGCTACTAAATGGCAAAGCAACTTCCAACTTACTAATTACAGGGACAGTCCCAGAAGACATTGGTGTTTAAAATGAACTTGATTCTTTGGTACAGTGAAAACAGAACATAATAGTAAACTCAGTAACGCTGTCTGTGTCCTCGTTCAACATTACTTTGTTATATCAGGAGTCTTTGTGCGACAGTTGCTTCTGTTACCCCATAGATATATTTTCAGTAATTTTTTAGTCATGGGATTTAGTTATGGTCTCTTTAATTCCTGTTGTTCTGCTGTTCTGACCTTTTTGGCCTTTTGGATTTGTATATTTTCAGAATAACAATGTCCTAATAGTTTATGAATAAATCTTTGTCATCCAAAATTTTCATGTTTTTCTTTTTCGAAAAAAAATTAAGGTTTTTGAGGAATTTTGCCAGGAATTTTCTTTGTATAGTGGACTTCAGTGGTGGCCAACGGGTTGAAGGACCCAATTGCAAAGAAAGCGACGATGGATTATTTTAAAGTTTGGAGGAGAAAACGAGATGGAGTTTTTCGCCCTATACTACCTTTTTGAAACAAAGTACACAGACGAAGAACTAACTGTGTGACTTTTCCAGTGTGATGCATAAAGACATGTGTCGCAGAGCTAGTGCAAGATGAGCATTTGTCGTTAAAGTATATTAACTTTTTTTATTTTATTCTATTTTATTTATTTATTTTTTTTAGAAAAAGACCATTTCGCTAGGTAAGACCCTCATTCCTCGGCTGGGATTGTGTAGAGACCTTTGAAGCTGCAGTGAAACTGTCAATTGGACCTTCAACCCACTGGTTACCATTGAAGGCTGCTACCTAAAGAAAAGTCCTGGAATGTTTTCCTCAAAAACCTTGATTTCTTTTCGACTGAAGAATGAAAGACACTTGTAAAGACAGTCCCTTGTTGACCCCTACTGGTATGATGACATAACCTGCGGAAAGACCTGGAGCACTGGTCAAATTCAAGGACCTAAACTAACAGTTGTAGTAGTAGAAGTACCTCAGAAATATGCACAGTGGTATTTGGGACAAAAGAATAAGACCTCCCACCCACATTCCTTAGCTTGTTTTCATCAACACAAGACTCCTAATAGAGTTTAAGTGTATTGGTGTAATTTGACACAATAAGATACTGTTCTGTCTGCCATGCACAGATGCACACAGACTGACCCATAACTTGCCACTTTCTTGCATAGTTTAGCAGTGCCAGCCAGAGTAGGATGGTATTGGATGTGGAATCTAGTAACCTGAAATAAGCTAGAGCAAGTCATAACAATTTTTGTATTCTTTTATACAAACAATTCTTTCTTTTATAGTTAATTCCCTCTTTAATAATGTTTTCTGGTCAAAGGTGATTTCAGATGTTATTTTTAGACACAGCAGAAAAAAAAGAGTAAATGCTAATTCAGAGTCCTATTCCTCCACCTCACTTAAGCGGTTTGCACGACTGTGTTTCTTATTCCCCTCCTCCCGTGTCTTCTTAGCTTTGTGCTGACAGTGTGGCAAAGCGTGCATTTTTAACTAAGCGTAAAATGTGTCTAGTCTGCTACTTTCAGAACCTTCTGCTTGGTGGAATATCTTGTCTCTGGCGTAATCCTAGTTCTTATGTGTGACCGGCCTTCGCCGTTACCCACTTTGTCAGTGACAGCCTGTTCATTGCAATGTAACAGTCAGCCACAACTTTGTGCACCTGATTTTGTGTGCACCCATCTTCAAAGCTTAGCAAAGTACTGGAAATGCTCTAATTTTAAAAATAACTGGTTAGCTGGAAGTTTTTGGACCTTAAAGGTACTAACACAAGGCGTCTATTTAGTATTAGCCTGAATCAGACTTGACATAAAGAAGTAAAACTTTGTCTTATCTTAGTCTGTTCTGTTTCAGATTTGGCTGTCTAATGTGTGTGAAACTGGATGAGACAAGGGCTCTATCAGGAGCCTTTGTGCAGATAGACCTGCAATTACTGAAGAGGACCTCTGGGCAGGTGAGAATTATGTTTCTTTTCAACGTGATTAGCTTAATTACGAATCAGGTGGTGCAATTTATTTGGACCTGTCACCATTTATATTTGGGATGTAGTTATGTTGTAATTATTTTCGATATGACAAGCTGATATTTTTTCTGTTATGTCTGTTACATGGCCAGTGTTGGGGGTAACGCGAGTTACGTAGTAATATTACTTTTTTCAAGTAACTAGTAAAGTAACGCATTACTTTCGAATTTCTAAGAAAATATCTGAGTTACTTTTTCAAATAAGTAACGCCAGATGCTTTTTTCCCCGTTTATTGATTGACAAGTCTCCTGTCAGGAAATTGGGAGTAAACATGATGTTACTGTATTCTAGACTAAATGTGAACATGCATTAATTTATCTCACTCACAAAAAACAGATTCAGTATTCCTCAAAATGAATAAAAACAGTGAAATGCAAACTCAGAATATGATGCAACCCTGCAATAATTAAATATGTTAAATAAAACAAATTAAAATGTATTTAATCCCATTTTATTAACCAGTGTCTTTGCTGCTGACCTTTGATGATGCAATTTAACCATACTAATAAGCAAAAATTACTTTCGTAGAAAATGCATGTTATTTTTCATTTAGTACTGACCTGAATAAGATATTTCACATAAAAGAGGTTTACATATAGTCCACAAGAGAAAATAATAATTGAAATGTATAAAAATAACCCTGGTTCATACACTTGATTGACACCGTGCTGTTACCTGAATGATCCACAGCTGTGAGTGTTTTTTTTTTTTTTTTTTTTTTTTTAGTAATAGTTGTTCATGAGTCCCTTGTTTTCCTGAACTGTTAAACTGGCCGCTGTTCTTCAGAAAAATCCTTCATGTCCCACAAATTCTTTGGTTTTTCAGCATTTTTGCGTATTTGAACCCTGTCCAACAACAACTGTATTATTTTGAGATCCATCTTTTCTGAGGACAACTGAGCGACTAATATGCAACAATTACAGTAGGTTCAAACGCTCACTGATGGGTTGAAAACGTTGAATTTGGAGATCATGGTAAATGTTAACTTATTTTGTTTTCTGGGAAACGTAAGTATCTTCTGTAGCTTTTGAAGGGCAGTACTATACTAAATAAAAAAAAGAGATATTTAGGCAAGTAAGAAAAATATACACATCTTAATTTTGTTCAAAAGTTTACACCCCTGGATCTTAATGGATAATTTTTCCTTCTGGAGCATCAGTGAGCATTTAAACCTACTGTAATAGTTGCATATGAGCCCCTCGATTGTTCTCAGTGTGAAAAGATGGATCTCAAAATCATACAGTCATTGTTGAAAAGGGTTCAAATATACAAAAATACAACAAACAAGGGACTCATGAACAACTATCACTAAACAAAAAAACACAGCTGTGGATCATTCAAGTAACAGCACAGTAAGAATCAAGCATATGTAAACTTTTGAATGGGGTAATTTTTATAAATTCAACTAATTATTTTCTCTTGTGGACTATATGTAAACATCTTTTATGTGAAATATCTTATTCAGGTCAGTACGTTTTGTATGATCCCTGTTATTTTGGTCAAATAATTAACATTTAGCAGATTCTGCAAGGTGTATGTAAATTTATGACCTCAACTGTATACTACCTAAAGTTTAAAAAAAAAAAGTAAATGGGAGCATTGGGATTCTGTGTTGATAGTTATATTAGTTATAAACTAGTCCATGTCATGTACTCTTAAAAAAGGGAAAAGGCTCTGTGATAAATCACTTATTATGAATCGCTTGTTGTGTTCCTAATTTGTAAGTTACATAAATGTTAATGTAAGATGCAAATGTCTTTAGAGAGTGATAAGTACTTGCCATAATCTGTCACTATCACTTTTAGTTGGCACAAGAAGTTAGAAGTTAGTATTTACAGATGATGTGGATAATTGAAACTCGTGCTAAGTTACAAAAAAAGTCATATTTATCAGCCTTTAACTGATATGGCACCAATAAATTGCTAAAATTGTATTGAGCGTCACAAAACATCACTTTTTGATTAATCAGAAATACTACCTGACTCTGGAAGACAGTTACAGTTCACTGTGTTTTTTTTTTTTTAAAGTTTTAACTTGTTAGCATTCTGTGTTCCTGGTGCATATGGAAAATATTGTATGTATGTGCTCATGAAAAAGCCAATTTCACTTTCAGGTTCACACGGTGCTTGGCAGGGTGGAGTTTCTTGACCCATGGAGAATTACTTTCAGGCTGAGGCCTTTAACCTGGACAAGGTGCTGGATGAGTTTGAACAGAACGAAGGTAAGAGAATGCTCTGAATAAAAAGAAAGAATAAAGCTCTGACAGTCGGAGTTGTTCTGAGGGCATATTTCTGTACGAACAAAAGATACTCTGTCTCAGCACATTTACATATCTTCAGATAACCCACATAGTCAGGTGAATTAGAGCATAATGAACTGAACGCAAAGTAACAGGTGCCGATAGAGGTAGAACAAAACGTTTGACGTTGCCGCTTGGGTTGAACTGCACACAGCATGGCTAGCACAAGCAGGTAGCTGTGCTGGTGGCAGCAGCCTGTAGTGTAAATGGGGTCAATTGAATTAGCATATCCCCTCAGGACTACTGTCTCTCCCTGATTTTCCTGAACACACTGCTTAATTGGTGTCACATAGTCAAGCACATGTAATTTACAAGGTTAAGGTTGCATGTGCTTTTGAGTTATAGCAGGATATTGCAATTAGTGTTGTTTTGTTCACGGGTTACGTGGACAACAGCTCCTGGTGCACAGCCATATAAAATTGACTGTTTGAAATGTATTGATTGCTTTGTCCTGTATGTCACAAAGAACATTAAAAGCCACACAGAGTTGCCTCGCACACAGCAACCCTCTTAGTGTCGCCACTGAACGGTGGAACGAATGCATATCCCCTCTCCAACACTAATCTTGACGGATTAATGGGGGTGAAAGGAGACTCGAAACTATTAAACGGCCTCAAGGCGAAAAAGCAGGGAGAGCAGTGTGTGCTTGATCACGCTTGGATGTATGTAAGAGAAAGGGAATGCCTGCCCACATTCCAAAGCATTCATGTGTCAGTTTGACAGATGGATCCCAAGGCGATGACCAGATTGGCCCACTTCCTTAACATTTTCCAATCTAGCCTGACCTCATTTCTCAATTTATCTTCTGTTTGTTTCAATCTTCTCAAAAAGAAAGCTAATGAGCTCTCTCCCTTCATCCTTTCAGATGAAACGGACACGCCGACTCTCTCGGATGCCAAGTGGACCCAGATTCTCGCCCCACCATCGCACCTCCTTTCCCTGAATCCAGCACTGACCCACTCCGACCTCAGCCCAAGGGACAGCCCTATCAGCTTCAAGCCGCTTCTAGACGGCCAGACGTCAGACGGCCCCTCTTTGGCTGAGGTCACCAGGTTAGAGGGGAAACAGGGGCAACAGCCAGAGGGCAGGAGTGAAGAACGGCCAGCAGATGTTCACAGTCCTCCTCTGCCCCAACCCAACATTGGCAAGCTGGTGAGCACCGATGGGCAGTCGCCAGACTTGAAGTCCTCCAACAGAGTGGTGCTGGAAAACGGTTTTCCATCAAGTCCTGATCTTAGCAGCCGGACTGATGTTCTTCCGGTCAATGATGATGAGACAAGTCAAACGGTTACAGATGAGCAAAGTGTTAAGGACACTGGTCCCCGTGAGCAGAATGGCTCTGACAAAGGAAGTGGTGGTGGTCTTCTAAATTTTGCTCTTCTCGAGGAAGAGTGTGGGAATGGGCCACCAGTTTTGAATAATGGTGTTAAGATGGAGGCAAGCAAGACTGACAGTGATTCACCTGTCCATGAGGTTGGAATGAGGGACTGTAATCTAGTATTTCCAGAAGGAAGTAATCCCCAGAAAGGGGAAGCCGTTTTGCACAAATCAGTGAATGGTGGTGGAGAACTGGATTGTGAGAAGGAGAATCATGAGGGTGCCTTTCAAAATGGTGAACTGGTTAAAAATGAAAGTGGGGGGAAAGACACCTGGGCGTCAAATCAGGAAGTGAAAGAGAAAACGATAGAGAGTGACCATGAGGGAATGCACAGAGAGTTTGAATCATCAGGGGCGGAGAAGTCCCTGTCCAATGGCCTGGTTGTGGATCACGGTGGGGATGCACAAAGCCAGCCAGCGGCCTCTTCAAAGGAGGACTCTGTGACGGAGGAAAAGGAAATGGAAGAAAGCAAACAAGAGTGTTGTGATTCAGTTCGAGGACTTGAATCTGGCAGAATGGGCAAACTCAACAACAGCCGGCTGCAGCCTGTCAGCGTTCCCTACGGTGGCGCCCGCCCGAAACAGCCTGTCAGTCTAAAGCTACAGATTCCCCAGCCTTTCTCAAGCCAAGTCCAAAATGAATTTGGCTCCACTGGCAAGAACAAGAACCTGGAGCCACAGAGTAGGACAGGAGGCCTTGAGGCATCTTGTGGAGCAGCTGAGTCTGGGGTTGTTCGAATGAATGGAGAGCATGGAGATAGCTCTTCAGGCTTACTCATCCCTTCTGAGAGTCCAGACAATGACCTTCAAGCAGGACAGCAATTGAAGAAACCCTTCGGCTCTTTGGGGGAAGTGGCTCCTGTTTGGGTTCCTGACTCCCAAGCACCCATTTGCATGAAGTGTGAGGTCAAGTTCACCTTCACAAAAAGAAGACATCATTGTCGGGCTTGTGGAAAGGTAAAGCCTGTTGTTCATCATTGTGGTGTGGTGTTTTTTTTTTTAAGACAAGTTTATTCAAATCCCTTATCCAAGTATTTATCTAACATGCTGTAACTTGTTTGTTCCACTGATGCGATTTCTTAATTTGTGCAGCTTTTTGAGAAGTGGTGTGATGTTACTTTTCTAAGGAATCAGGATTAAGAACATTTTGAAAACTACCCTAGCAAAATGCTTAAAAACCACCACTCTGGCAACAGGCCACAACACCCCTGCCTCTTGACGGTGTATGGGCAAGCACCACTTAAGTTGAAGTCAAAAGTTTATTTGCATCTTGCAGAAACTGCAAAATGTTAATTATTTGACCAAAATAAGAGGGATCTGAATAAGATATTTCACATTAAAGACATTTTCATGTAGTCCGCAAGAGAAACTAATAGCTGAATTATAAAATGACCCCGTTCAAATGTTTACATACACTTGGTTCTTAATACTGTGTTGTTACCTGAATGATCCACAGCTGTGTTTTTTTTGTTTAGTGATAGTTGTTTATGAGTCCCTTGCTTGTCCTGAACAGTTCAACTGCCAGCTGTTTTTTCAGCTCAGAAAAATCCTTTAGGTCCCACAAATTCTGTGTTTTTTCAGCATTTTTGTGTATTTGAACCCTTTCCAACAATGACCGTATAATTTTGAGATCCATCTTTTCACACTGAGGACAACTGAGGGGCTCGTATGCAACTCAGTTTCCCAGAAGACTTCCCAAAAGTTAAATTTTCCCTGTTGTTCAAGTTCAAAAAGTTTTCACCCCTCTGGGTTCAAATACACAGAAATGCTGGAAAATCAAAGAATTTGTGGCACCTGAAGGATTTTTCTGAAGAACAGCGGGCAGTTTAACTGTTCAGGACAAACAAAGGACTCATGAACAACTATCACTATCACTATCCACAGCTGTGCATCATTTAGGTGCACATTTAGGAACACAGTGTTCAGAATCAAGTGTATTTAAACTTTTGAACAGGATCATTTTTATAAATTCAACTATTATTTTCTGTTGTGGACTATATGTAAACGTCAGGCATGTTAAAAAAATAACATCCATCTCGTATGATTCCTCTTATTTTGGTCAAATAATTAACATTTTGCAGATTCTGCAAGGTGAATGTGAACTTTTGACTTTGTTTTCTCAAAAAATTGATATTGGCTTCTAGCAAGTTAGAAGCTCAAGCAAAATTCAAGTTTGTCAGGTTTGCATTATGTTTTTATAGCCACATAACTTTAAGACTCACATCCCACTTGCTCAGTTTGAGGCTGTTTTTACCCATAAGCTTCGTTTGTTTAGTCTGTTGCACACTGCTTCCATTCTTAATCAATAAATGTGACAGACCCTCGACAGAAGAGGGCAAGAATTTCAGTCGGCAGGTGTGACATCCCTGCCCAAAATCAAGCTGCACTGAGTCAGCTAGTGGGACGCTGACTTAGAATGAGAGAGCAAAATTGCAAGGAAGTATGGGTAATTGTTGGGCAGCTCCAAACCTGTGAAACTGTCAAAATCCTTCAGGGAGAAATGGTTGTCGATGCAGCACTTAAAAATAACTGCAAGACTGCTGGAATAACGCCTTAATTTCCCTTGGTGATAAACTGCTGCATCGTTGATGACATTTTCACAGATATGGGCTGGAAAGAACAACTGGAAAGAACAGAGTGAAAATGAAATGTAGCTGTGGTGCAAAATAGTTTAATCTGACAGAACTGTGATTGTTCTAGACCACTTCTGCTCTTAGAACTGGTTATGACTAATTCATATAGGGTCATTCTGTGTCAACTAAACCAGAGGTCCCCGGCTCAAATGTTTGATTTTGCTAATATTTTTTCTGTAGAAAGACAAACGTATATAGTGATGAAAGCCAAAATATTAAATGTCACTGGTATTATATGTCACTGACATTAAATGTCACTCAGTATATTTACTGAGTAAAACACTATTTTGTAGACAGGGTCAAAACGACAATTTTCACCTGAGATTTGGAGCCATTTTACAGGGTTGTATAAATGATTTTAGAAAGCTGGCAGCATCATTTTATTTTTTTGCACAGAGATTGCTAGGTCTGTTAGTAAAATCTGTTAACTTTAAAAATCTTTCTTTCATTATATGCCAATGGTGACAGTTCAAAAATGGCAAAAAGCACCTCTTGTTTGCATGCCTGTAACTCAAGAAGTATACAAGATACATTTCTAGTTTAAACATGATTTGTCCCTCAGACATTACACTTTAAACACAGTAAGTATCAGCTGTGTGCAAAGTTTAACCACATTTGGTCACTGAAAATGGGTAAAGTCCAGCAATTTGAACATGGAGCTTCTTTGAAATCCTCATATCTATGGGAATGAACTATATAGGGCTTTAAAAATTAGGATCACAACAGAAAAGATTATTAAGAATGAGAATCTAGAAGGATATTAACATATCTTTAATTATTTTAGAGTTACAGGCATGCAAACTTTGGAAAAAGAATATTTATCAAGATCTCCATATCTCTGAAACTGAATCATCGATGGCCTTTGAAATGAAGATTCCAAAAGAAAAGTTTGTTAAAAAACAGAATCTAATAGGATGTTTAAAATTTCTAAAGTTTTCTAAAGCCAGCTTTCTAAAGTTATTTTTACACCCCTGTAAATTAGCTCCAAATCTCAGGTGTAAATTACCATTTTGCTCCCCCATTACAAAATAGTGGATTACTCAGTAAATATGAATCCGTGACATGTAATATTTTGGCTTTCATCACTATATATATTTGTCTTTATACAGAAAAACGTAATTTGTTTTTATGTCTCATTTTCTGGTATGAGTTGTTTGTATCAGAGCAAACATGTTTTGTTTGTGATGTGTGTTTGGCCAGGTGTTCTGTGCTGCTTGCTGTAGTCTGAAAAGCAGGCTGATGTACATGGACAGGAAAGAAGCGAGGGTTTGTGTTACCTGCCACCGTGCCCTTATGAATGGTGAGTGATATGAAACTCACAAGAATAGTTATAAATTTCCCTCTATAGACTGGGAGTTTTTGCACCTCAAAATTTCCCACAATGAATCACTTAACATTAGTTATGGCTACGTTTATACATTACATTTAACTCTGCGTCTTACTTTTTAGTTCATGCATGGGAGAACATGGGAGGTGGTTGCAACCAAAGCCCAAATCCCAACAACCCAGCTGAGTACTGCTCCACTATTCCCCCTCTGCAGCAAGCCCAGGCATCAGGAGCACTCAGCTCCCCACCACCAACCGTCATGGTGCCTGTTGGTGTCCTGAAACAGCCAGGGTCTGAAGGTAAACTCCAGAATATTGCCAAAAGCGTTAATTTGTGGATTACTGATTTTGACTTTTCAGCAGTGTTCAAGATGTATGTGTGTGTGTGTACTTGTTACATTGTGGGGAACAAATGTCCCCACAAGGATAGTAAAACCTGAAATTTTTGACATTGTGTCTACCGGCCTGCAGTCCCCACAATGGAAAAAAATGATTAAAAATAGTAAATGATGTTTATCTGAAAATGTAACAGTGCAACAGGTTTTCTGTAAGGGGTAGGTTTAGGGTTGGGTTAGGGGATAAAAAATATTGTTTGGTTAGTATAAAAACTATAGAAGTCTATGGAAAGCCACCACAATTCACAAAAACAAACTTGTGTGTGTGTGTGTACTTCCAGGTTCTCTTCCTCGAGAGCAAAGGAGGGTTTGGTTTGCTGACGGCATTTTACCCAATGGGGAAGCTACAGACTCTTCTAAAGGGCAGACGGCAAACCCCAACCCCACACAGCCTGTGGCAGCGTCCCAATACTCAAACAAATCCTCAGGAGCAAATACTTCTGAGGTGAAGATTTGCTTCTCATCCCATTCAAAGTCAATCATCTGTAATATGGAGTCTTGCAGGACTAGGCTTGTGATTCTTACCCTGAGACGGTCATGTTATGTTACGGTGTAAATTTGTGTCTCTTTCCCTGCCATCATAGGTGGCTCGTGCCACTGGAGCCCCGACCGTCAGCCCTGTGGGCAGCTCTCTCAGTCTAATCCCAGAGGACGGACTTCCTCCCATCCTCATCTCCACAGGCGTCAAAGGAGGTACGGGAGGCCACATCACAGGTGCTTGACCATCCTCACCATTCAGCTGCCTCCACTCCTCTAAATATGAGTATTGTTTGTGCATGTCTGTTTGCATGTATCTGTGTTTCCGCTTATGTCTCCACCACTCATGCTTAGGGAAGAATTTCATTGGGTTGGTTCTTTATCTGGGTTGTACCATGAGAGGAAAATGAGTAGAGTCATGGATCAATTTGTTGATAGTTACAGTATTGATATTATGTGTCTTGTCTGTAGACTATGCTGTGGAGGAAAGACCTTCTGAGATTTTGCTGATGCAGCAGCTTGAGGAGGGCGGCCCTGATCCCTTGGTGTTTGTCCTCAATGCCAACCTGCTGGCCATGGTCAAACTGGTCAATTGTGAGTGAGCCTCTCCTTGCTAGATGCTCTACAGGGTTAAATTTTAGTTGGAGTGAATTTGTTCTTGGGCGTTTCTTCAACTATGGGCATGTTTGACCCTTAGGACTTATTATAGAAAATAAATTACCTTAAAACACAATTTTCAAATTTGTACTGATTAATTTGTCTTATAACAATGAAACTGTTTTTAATATTTAATACTTAGTAATGTGTTTTAATATTTAATATTTGAAGTGCGAAAAAGCTAAATTTTGCAAAGGCTAATATCACAGATGGCTTTAAAAGAATAGTTCATCCAAAAAAAAAAAAATTACTTCATGATTTACCCTCAGACCATTCAAGGTATATATGACTTTCTTCTTTTAAACAAATACAATTAGAGTTATATTAATAAATGTTATAAATCATGGGGTAATTTAAATTTTTGTGTGAACTATCCCTTTAAATAATATTAATGAATTAATTTTCAGTTTTTGCATAATTTGACAAATTTAAAGCTTGATGACAATAAAACATAAAATGTTTTGCTCACAAGTGATATTTACCTTAACTTTTTTTTTTTTTTTTTTGCACATAGTTTTCTTTCTTCACACTCTCATATTTAATTTCTAGCAATTTAAAATTTATTTTACAATATTACTACAATTTTTTAAATATTGTAGTAACTTTTGTGCAACTTAATATTTTTTTAAAAAACATTTTTCAGGAAAGAATGCCTTTACTGTTACTTTTGATCAGTTTTGTTCAAAAAACAAAACTTCAAACTTTTAAACGATATTATATAAGCCATTTACACACAGTACATATTTAAAGGGTTTGTAAATATGCCCAAAGTTTAAGAAACACCAATTTTATTAGTTAAAATTCTAGCGATTATTGAATGCAATGCATTCATTGTAGCATTTAGTTGCACGTAACTGGTAGCTGTATGTCTTAGCTTTTGTCATTCTTTTGCAGAATTGAAAATTGGCAACATGAGGCTTTTCTTTACTATGCCAAGGAATTTCCCACAATTCCCATGAGTCATAACAGTCTTTTGTGTCATCCTTGTGTGAAGATGTAAATAGGAAGTGCTGGTATATGACAACAAAGGGTATGCATGCCGTGGGCCAGGCAGAGGTTGTAGTGCTTCTACAGTGCCTCCCTGATGAGAAAACCATTCCCAAGGACGTCTTCAGCCACTTCGTCCAGCTGTACCGAGAGGCTCTCACAGGTAAACTGATACGCCTCCACCAGGGGGCCTGTTCTGGTAAACTGATCCAGACAAAATGAGAGCAAGACCTACATAGATATAATTAGACTGTTCTGCCAGGAGGCTCTTAAAGGTAAAATGGGGCTGCTGGCCCCGGTGGCATTGTGGATCTACTTCAGCAGAAATGGTTTTCCAGACACAATCCTCCTCTTGTCACCCAGTCCTACTTCAAGTCAGTGGGTTCAGCCACAGAACAGTTCCCATGTCTTTTTACTCTGACCGCATTCCCTGTGAGCTTAATGTAGGATGTGTGCCAGAAGTGTGGAGGCCAATGTAGATGTGTTTAGTAAAAGAATGTTATTTGTCTGGTCAGGTTCAGTGGCCATCAGCGTAAATAGTGGCTATTTCAGTAACTTTTTAAAGTAATGTAACTGATTACATTTGATTACTTTTCAATTACTTTTCAAAATTTCTAATAAATGGCTTTTTTTAACTGTTAACCATTTTCAAATATTTAAAGCAGGCTGGGTTAACCTTATTACTTCCAGACTTTCAAAATCCTTCATTACCTGAATTATAGGTTAAATACAGATTTAAAATCATAACAAGAAATAGTAAATATTAATACAATAGATTTTCACGTGTGAACCATGTTGTAATCGTTAACAGTTTCATAAGTAACTGTAGTTTAATTACAGTTTTTTTCATAGTAGCTGTAATGGGTTACAGTTCATTTATTTTGTAATAAATTATTTAGCGCAGATACATGTAACTACACTGCTAATAAGTATAAAAATGCCAAATGAATATTGCAATAGCTCATTTGTAATTGGATGCAGCTACTCTTCTGTTGAATAAAATATTCATAATTGACATTTAAGCCTGTCATCTTGGATGTTTTTTTAATTGTAGATATTAATTGAGATTAGTTTTATACTGATACAGATTATTTGTCTGATAAGTGATATATAAAATAGATTTTTAGTATTTTTTGCTGCTTTTTGATGCAATAATTAAATGACCATTAAAATACGACAGTTCTAAACAATTTATTATTAACAACAACAACATTATTATTATTTATAGCAGTTGTACTTCAGCAAAGTAGTTTAGCCATCTTTTGTTTTTGTGGGTTTTTTTTTTTAATTAATCTAATCAGAAATTACTTAAATGGATAGTTTACCCAAAATTCTGTCATTATTTACTCACTCTCATGTTGTTCCAAACCCGTAAGACCTTTATCTTCGGAACACAAATTAAGATATTTTTGATTAAATTCGAAAGCTTTCTGACTGTGCGTCGAAGAGAAGAAATTGTTAAATAAAGTTGTTATTTTTGTTTTCTTTGCGCACAAAAGTATTCTCGTAGCTTCGTAACATTACAGTTGAACCACTGATGTCACATGGACTATTTTAACTATGCCTTTCTGGGCCTGGAACTTATCGGTTGCATTGCTGTCTATGCAGGGTCAGAAAGCTCTCCGATTTCATCCAAAATATCTTAATTTGTGTTCCAAAGATGAACAAAAATCTTACGTGTTTAGAACAACATGAGGGTGAGTAATTAATGACAGAATTTTCATTTTTGGTTGAACTATCTCTTGCATGAAAACACAGTGGAAGGACTGATCTAATCCCACATTACCTTCTGTGCAGGAAATGTGTTAAGTCACCTGGGCCACTCCTTCTTCACTCAGAGCTTCCTGGGCAGCAAGGAGCATGGCGGATTCCTTTACATCAACCCCACTTTTCAGACCCTGCAGGACCTGCCGTTGCCTAACCCACCCTACCTCTTTGGCATCCTGGTGCAGAAGTGGGAGACCCCCTGGGCTAAGGTCTTTCCCATCCGACTCATGCTTCGCCTAGGGGCGGAATACCGATGTGAGTTTGTGGTTTGATGTTGAATTTGAGGCCTGTGTAATGGTTTAGGTGTGTCAAAGATTGAAAGATCTTGATTGCTCCTGTAGGTATATTTGACCTCTTGACATGGCGAGGTGTGTGATATAGAGTATGTAATATATAGAGAATATAAGGCTCCTTTTTGATGCCTGTTAAAGAGCTGTAACAATGCAGAAAATGTCTTTCTATTCCCTCTTCTTACACAGAGAATTTCTCTGCACTAATTTGTAAGCATGGCCTCCTGTGGAGATGGAATATATTAACTAAGTATTTCCTGCTGAGCTTCTCAACTCAGCCATGACATGCAAGGGTGCTCGCTTACACCATGTACGGTTTTAGTCTCATGTTTATCTGGGTGCATGAAAACTGGTTAGGCTCAGGATTTTTAGTTTACAGTAATTGCAGTAGTATATAATAGAGGCCTTTCAGTCATGTGGAATGTGAAGGAGCTTATTGTGAGCTGCTGATTTGAATAGCATGACTTTTTTTGGTGGCTTAGCGTGTTCTTATGCACTTGTGTTGCAGTCTACCCCTGCCCACTATTTAGTGTTCGCTTCAGAAAACCCCTTTTTGGAGAGACTGGTCATACCATTATGAACTTATTGGCAGTGAGTGTTGTAATTTCACTTCTTCTTCTGCATTTAGCACATGCTCTACATCAATATCAGCTGTTATATGTTATTTATGGCCATCTGACTTTTCTCACATGTCTACAGGATTTCCGTAACTACCAGTACACGTTGCCGGTAGTGAAGGGGCTGGTGGTGGACATGGAAGTGAGGAAGACGTGCATCAAGATACCAAGCAACCGTTACAATGAGGTGCATGAAGACTAGTCCACTTCCAGAACAACTAAAATTTACAAATAATTTACTCACCCCCTTGTCATCCAAGATGTTCATGTCTTTCCTTTTTCAGTCGTAAAGAAATTGCTTTTTGAGGAAAACATTTCAGCATATTTCTTCATATAATGGACTACTATGGTGCCCCGATTTTGAACTTCCAAAATGCAGTTTAAATGCGGATTCAAACGATCCCAAATGCAGTTGTAAATGATCCCAGCCAATGAAATCGGGGCACCATACCAGTCCATTATATGAAGAAAAATGCAAAAATGTTTTCCTCAAAAAACATAATTTCTTTACGACTGAAGAAAGTAAGACATGAACATCTTGAATGACAAGGGAGTGAGTACATTATATGTGAATCATTGTTTGGAAGTGGATTTCTCCTTTAAAATAGAATGCATGCAAAGCATATTTGAGATTTATGTGTAACAGCGAGCATAGCAGATTGATGCCAAATGTCCCATGGAACAAGCGAAGCATTGACAACAGCTTGTCTCAGTGTCCTTTTCTCGAGTCATTGAAGACTTTTAGTATTTAGCTTGTATTTGAAAAGCGTTTGACGGAGCAGAACTTGTAGTGTCAAGACCTTTGACATAGCAGGGAGTATTTAAAGACTTGAGTGCCTTGTGTCTTACTCTCTGCTGTCTTCACAGGCTGTCATTCACTCATCTAGGACCTCTAAACCCTTTAAAACATAATTAGGTCTTAGGATTATGCATAACTTTGCAAAGTCATGACAAGCTTTTCTTTCTCCTTTCTCAGCTCATGAAGGCTATGAATAAGTCCAACGAGCATGTGCTGGCAATGGGAGCGTGCTTCAACGAGCGGGCGGATTCCCATCTTGTCTGTGTTCAGAACGACGATGGGAACTACCAGACGCAGGCCATCAGTATTCATCACCAGCCTCGCAAAGGTGCGCCACGGATACTTGCATTTGCAAATGAAACCTTGAAGCCGCACCCAAAGATTTCACCTAGTGTGTGTACACTATTATTCAGAAGTTTGGGGTCAGTAAGATTTTTTTTTTTTTTTTTTTTTTCAACATGAAGAAATGTTTCTTGAGCACCAAATTAGCGTATTAGAATGATTTATGAACAATCATGTTAAGACTGGAGTATAAGTGATGAAATGGCTTTGCTATTGTAGGAATAAATTACAGTTTTAAAATCTATTAAAATAGACAACATTTATTTTTAATCGTAGTAATATTTTAGTCATACTATTTTTACTGTATTTGTGATCAAATAAATAGTGAGCATTAGAGATTTTTTTTAAAAAGCATTAAAAAAAATTACCAGCCCCAAAATTTTCTCACCCTCATGTTATTTCCAAATTTTCCTTCTTCTGTGACACTAAAGTTTCAGTTCCCATTGACTTCCATTGGACTTTTTGTCCATACAATGGAGGTCAGTGGGAACTGAAACTGTTTGGTTACCAAAATTCTTCAAAATATGTCCTTATCCTTATGTTCTGCAGAAGAAAATACATAACAGGTTTAAAATGACATGTGGGTGAGTAAATATGACAGTTTGTTGTGTTAATATACACTGTCAGTCAAAAGTTTTTGAACAGTAAGATTTGTAATGTTTTAACATTCCAAGCTCACCAAGCCTGTATTTATTTGATCCAAAGTACAGCAAAAACAGCAAAAGTCATGAAATATGTTTTATTATTTAAAACAACTGTTTTCTAATTGAATATATTTTAAAATGTAATTTATTCCTGTGATTTCAAAGCTGAATTTTTAGCATCATTACTCCAGTCACATGATCCTTCAGAA
>JAHKKF010471620.1:0-11760 GCA_019740295.1 Labeo calbasu
ACATTTTAAATGCATTTCTTATGTGCTAATACATTTTCATTTCTGATTCCATTTACACTGAGGTGCAAACCCTTAGTGTAAATGGAAATAAAATGCTCAAACTATTCTTTGATCATCTTCCTGTATAGCTACTGAAGGTAATAATGCTGACAGTTGGGCCGTTAGACCACCAACGTCTGTTCACTGTCTGTCTAATGCAGATAAAACACAAAACTTCAATCAGATTAATTGACTGCAACAACTTCTTGCAACACAGTCATGAATTATCTTACCTTTTTGTGTGTTTTGGGTTTACACAATGCTGAAGCAGAGTCTTCCTCGTTGGTTTGGACTGCATTAATAATCACAGGTGTGGTAAAATTAAACTTTTTCAGTATCATTTCAACATTTGTATCTTAAAATGTATTTCTACAAATTAATTTCTTGCCCTCCTGACCTTTTTTTCTACACTTCTTGCAGATGCAGCACATCACGACTGAAACTGCAATCAACAGAGATCCAGCCGCAGCAGAAATTGATATGTAAAATAACGGTAGGCCCTGATCTGTAATGGACAAATGAGCTCTGATCATTTGCCTGCTCTACATCATGATCATGATCTGTTTGCCTGCTCTACAACAAACACTATGAAACATCAGCCTATAATCTATATATCACTCGCAGTTTACGAACCTAGTGATGTACCTGAGTGAATTTGACAGAGTTCACTGATGTCCAGATGTCTGGTCTGTTTGCTGATGGGATTGTTGATCACACAGCTGTAGGTGTTTTTATCCTGATATTCCACCTCCAGAGGTAGAGAGAGACTGATGCTGAGATCAGACACACTGATGCTGGACAGTAAACTGTTTCCTTTGTACCAGGAGAGACTCACATCACTCACATTCACCACAGAGCACACCAATGAACAATTCTGCTGTGATGATGATGAAAGATTTTGTGAAAAATCTTTGGTAATGGTAGGAAATGGCAGATGGGCTGAAAAATATAAGAGAATAAAAAGAAACATGGACAATAATGAACAACAATCTCTGTTGTAGTGTGTTTAGTATTTCTGTCATATCACTTCTGTCAATATATTTCAAAAATAGCAAAATACTGTTGTAAAACCACAGCCATAAAATTACTGTTAAATGATTTGAACAGCTTTACAGCTCAAATGCAAAAGTTTTAAAATTACAATTAATGTAAATATTTTTATAAAGTTTAAGTTCTCAAAAAATTGTCTTGTTTACATCAACTTTAAGTGCCTCACCGTAACCTCTGAATGAGGTACAAGTAATTAAAAAAAAAAAAAAACTGTATCGAACCTGGAATATTCCAAAACAAGAATATTTTTTCATATAAAGGACAAGAGAAATTACTTTCTTACTCACCATAGACAGAAACACAGAATGTTTTTGATGACAGTTCAGCTGCAATTATTTTTACTTTATAGAGTCCAGCATGTTGAGTTGTGATGTTTGTGATGGTCAGAGATCCAGTTTGATTGCCCAACTTCAGTCTGTCTCTGAATCTCCCATCATTGCTTGTGAAGAATATTCTAGAGGCTTTGTTTATTTGTGCTATCAGAGTGTTTTCAGCTCCAAAATTCCACAATATTTCATCATCATCTTTTATTTCTGTATCATCTGTGTGTAGAGTAACAGAATCTCCCTCTGTCACTGACTGTGTTTCATTAGTCTCAAAAGTGAACGCACCTGCCGAAAACAAAGAACAGATTTATTACCAGTTTGTAACATTAAAATGTGAATTAAATAACAGAGGCAGATATTCATCATAAAACAAAGTTGACATAAGAGTAATTTGTTTAAAGCATTTTTAAGGTTATCTCATGTAAAGCAAAATAAATAAGTGATAGACCTGAAAAAAAAAGACTCACAGCAATGTCTCAGTTTATATTGGAAGAACAGCAAATGCAAATCATTTTTATTAATCTAAAATAGGTAGAAATAAATCAGCGAGAATGATTTTACAACTTACCAGTCAACCGCAACCAGCACAAATAGAACAAAACAAGCGCATGAAACATTTTTTAACAGTTCGCTGTCTGATCTAATAACTGCTTACACTCAAACTGTTTCTCTAGCGAGTCCTCCTCTGACAGAATTTGATCCTCCTAGTATGCACATGCATGCACACACACACAACACACACACACTGAGTGTAAGTCAATAAATCAATCAATCAATATACAGTTATATATAATATAGACTAAAACATTTCTTAGGAATGCTTTAACTGTTAATGGTAGGAAAAAAAAAAAGTTTATCAAATGAAAAACATTTGAATCATTTATTATCAGTTAAATATGTAGAACTAGTTGTATATGATTTCTAGAATAGTCAAGTTGAATTTAATGATTAAATAAATTAAGGTTTTATGAGCATTACGTTTTGCATTGCCAGTCTGAAGTGTGACAGCTCATTTTGTGAGTCAAACTGAACCTGCTGTGGTTGGGTCTTCTTAGGTTTGATCTGATGGATGGACAGTTTGTGCATCAGAATGGCCATTTGTTTGATGTGTGTTTGAGTTTGTAGGTGAAAAGTGTCTTTCTGTCCTGCTGTTATGAGCACATTATTGATACCCTCATAGAACAGCTTTGCAGTGTAATAAAGTGAATCCATACAAAATGGTCAAGTCAGAGTCACAGGTGAGATTTCAAACAGGGCTCATGAATCATTGACGTTTTTTTGTAGTAATTTTATTTGCTATATCAGGTGAATGCTGATATGTTCAGATTCACTCTGCATTATAAAGCCTTATTAGTTGGACATCCTCAAGACAAGACATCTATTAACTATGTATAGAGTAAATAAATTAGGAATAAAGATGTTCTTTCTTTGCATACATTGGAGTGTATGGAAATGAGGAAGTTGATCACTTAGCAAAGCAGGTGCTGAAACTATCAAATATAGAAATAAATACACTAAGTAAAGAAAATGTAAAGGCCACTATTAGAACTTTTTTTTAGAAGAAAATGGCAAGAACAAACAGAATGAACAAACATGAGTCTGTGAATTAAACTTTATGCTTAAAAGACTGCTATGCAATGGACTGAATCATAAAATACATAATACATGAATAAGAAATTTAAAGAAAGTTGGTCTATTTAATAGAATTTAGAGGGTATTTGATTCCTTTTATGATGTTGAAACTGATCTGGAGGGAAAATGGGCATGGTAACATTATTTAAAAAAATGTTCAAGTAAAGTTCTACGGACTGCACACAGACGGAAAAAAGATCCAACCACAGGAATAGGAGTGTATATTCCAGTATTAAATGTTTAAAAAACATACTATATCTATTCTGTCTTAGATATTCTGTAGAGAAACTTATGAGAGGTTTACATGGGTGGAGGAAATAATATATTAAGAAATAAATTATTTAAAATCATCGTGTAAGTTTGTATGTAGGTATGAAAGAATTAAGAGAAATGCACGGAATGCGAAACTAAACAGCTAGGTGGCGGCGCATCTACTCATGACACCAGTCCGCCCAAAATAAGAGAAGAAATAGCTGGGCGTTGCTTGCTTCCATCATCATGCAATCAACATGGCTTCAGTAAGACTGGTTTGCGAGCCGTTTTTATGTGTCATTAGATGGTCAGCGAGTCCTCACCAAGAACCGTCATACAGTCTCATCATATCGTAGACTATGTGGCAAAATACCACTAAAAGCTCAGACACAGTGCGTGAATTTGAAGCACTTTAAGTGCTGTTTTGTTTTACTTCTAGTTTCACTTTAACTTAAACACAACTTTTCATTCGATCTGCACTAGTTTTCTGCATAAATGTGGCGATGAAGATGCTTGCTCTTTTGGTAGGATGTTACTACCTATTTCTAGTGCATGGTAAGACGTTTGTTACAGTCTCTTACAATCACCGGTTAAAACAGCGAAGTGACTACATTTTATTCTGTATCAGTTTTTAGGCCTATCACTTTGCAATCAAGGTTTTTAAGGTATTGTTTTGCTATATTAGTATAGCTATTGGTGTTTTAAGTACTAGTTAAGGGTTTAGGATGGCAAATTTTATAGTTTCATACATGTTTCCTAGGGTGGGTAAATGAATAGCGTAGTTAAAAGTGACGTCGTTACAATCACAGATCATGTGGATTTCAGTTATTTATTAGACATACCAAATTGGAAGGAACGCATTATATTTAATGTTTTATCTGTTACAGTAACAATAGCACATTTATAGCACATTCATCAAGCAACGTTCCTTGATTATTACGCCAGAATGAGAGTATAGTTCCTAGCCATATCGGCCTAGAAAATAGCAGCTTTTCATTTTCTGTTGATTGTTGTACACGATATAACTACAGAAGGGTCAAGTTTTAAATAGGAAAAATATCAAAACTCTTTGGTCATTTTTGAGAGAGATGCTAACGGTCTAATCAGATTGAATGATCTATGCCAGGGGTGCCCAACCCTGTTCCTGGAGATCTACCTTCTTGCAGAGTTTAATTCCAACACTGATCAAATACACCTGTCTGTAATTATCAAGTGCTCCTTCAGATTCTAATTAGTTGGTTCAGGTGTTTGATCAGGGTTGAGCTGAACTCTACAGGAAGTTAAATCTCCAGGAACAGGGTTGAGCACCCCTGATCTGTTCTAAGCTACTGTATGCTAAAAGTGTTACTGTCAGACCTGGAGATCAGCTTAATGGATTCGAAAACGGTAAAGCTCAACTATTTAACTCTAGGGGAGTTAGAAAATGAGCCTATTTTCAAAAATAGTGGAGTGTTCCTTTAATTAATTTCGGTAGTCTACAGGGATAAAGTTGAACCTTCCGATTGGTGTCAAAAGATAGACGGAATTGCAAGTACTTCAGGAACATAATTCTATAAATTATGTTAAGTATTTTAACATCTCTATCTTAATGAATGAAATAAATATTTTTAGACTATCTCTAGACTATAAATTAGCCATAACAGAAACATGAATCCCTATAGTTTTCACACCACTGACTCTAAACATTCTAACAAATTGTATAAACTGAATTATACGTGCAGACACTCAGAGGATGAGTTTTAAATAGCTAATTAGTCATTCAGAGAATACATTTTATTTTTAAATATAATAATAATAATAATAATAATAATAATTACCAAGGTCCAGACCTGATTTTACTACAAAGGCACTTAGGGGTTTTCTAGGACAAATTGAACAAATTAACAATTCTTTTTAGGTTGTGACAACTTCATACTGAAATTTGAATGCAGCCATAAGTACACATACTATTTATGATCTGCAGTATAAAAATCACACACATGCACATTTTCACATCACTTTACATGTTGTATATTTTTGTCCTACTACCCCAGATATTATGTATAATTAACTGTTCACTTCTTCTTCAGGTGTGTCTGGTGATGATACAGATGAAGTGTCAGTGCTGGAGGGAGATTCAGTCATTCTACACACTGATGTTGACAGAAAACAAGAAGATAGAATGACATGGTATTTTAAAAACATTCGAATAGCTCAAATCATTGGAGATCAGAGTAGGATCTGCACAGATGTTGGGTGTCCTCAGAGATTCAGAGACAAACTGAATATGACAGACAGATCTCTGATGATCAAAAACATCAACTACACAGATGCTGGAGTTTATAAACTACAGATCACCAGCCGTAACATCGAAAAGACCTTCAGTATTACTGTCCATGGTGAGTCATTTAGTTTTTTAAATCAAGTTTAATTATGTTTAAGTCACATTAATGTGCTTAATATAGCAGTGACTTTTCTGTGCATCTGTAATATATATATAAATTATTTAGATCACATGCTGCTTTAAAAGCACATTTGCGGTTGAAGTGGAATTGTAAAAATAAATAAATAAATAAAAAGAAGTGGAATTGTAGAATTAATTCACTTGACATGACTAAAAGGTACAATAAGATTGCAAACCAGAATTTATTTTGGCGAGCTGTTAGTTTTAGTTCATAATTCAGATGTTGGTTTTTGTTCCAGATGTTTCTGCTGCTGAACAAGATCAGATGAAGAGAAAGTCAGTGAAGGAGGGAGAATCTGTCACTTTATGTCCTGGTGTAATAAAAACAAATGATGTGATCACGTGGTATTTTAATGACAGTCTTATAGCTAAAATCAAAGCCATTAATACCAGTACAAATGTTCATTCTGTTGCTGATGAGGCATTCAGAGATGGACTAAAGCTGGATCATCAGAATATCTCTCTTAACATCACAAACAGCAGAACCACAGACTCTGGACTCTATAAACTACAGATCAGCAGCAGCAGATTCAGCATCATTAGGAGTGTCAGTGTCACCATCACTGGTGAGTATCATTTAGAATATAGTTTAAGATTTTTATTGTAAACAAATTCACTATTCTGTATAATTTTGTTTTCTTAGATCTTTGCATTTATTTGTTGTATCATATTGTTAACTATTTGAACTCTACTTTTAAATGCACCTCTGGGTTGTCACAAGCAATTTCATTGTAGTAAACAATTGAATTAGAACTTAAACTGTTCCTCAAGAAGTCACCAGATGGCAACATTTAGCAGTTAGCTTAATATCATACAACTGTTGTGTAAATATAATACAAAACATTTGTTAAAGTTAATCCTCAGTTACTCTTAGATAATAATGACTGTCTGTTTTCATCTGTTTCAGATTCAGGTCTGTCTTCAGCTGCTATAGCAAGAAATCATTATTGTGCTTCTGTTGTTGTTGCACAGTTTATTATTGCTGCTGCTGCTGTTGTTGCTGTGATTTACTATCACAAGCATCACACATGACAAAAATAGTAAGTATTTATAGAATCTGAACCAATAAGATATGCGGTTATTTGTTACACTTAACAAATAATCCAACAAGCCAGCTATATGCTGGAGTTCTCGAGACAACCCCCCAAAGCAACTAACACCCCAAAAGAGCTCAGTTTTATTGCTCGGAGGAATGAAATTAATTTGCCCATAGGAAAGACTGAATGCCTATAGAAATTGACTCTTTTCTATTCATTCACAGACAATCTATCCTTGACCTTCCTATCACACACAGCCCCAAGTCATTGTCTATAGTATTAATGCCTTGTAATTTTGTGTTATGCATTTGTTATGATAGATCTCTAGTGTAGTATAACTTACATATGCCATGTTTAGTCTGTTAGAATTTGTATTTTGATGATGTAAATGATGGTGTATATTATATGTTGATACCTTTGCAACATATTAGTGTTTTAAAAATCCTTAGTTTTTGCATCAACACCCATTCGAATTGCATATGCAAAATGCCATACTCACAGACAAAGAGTCGTAAACTTTCCCTCCAAAAGTGAAAGTCACCATTGTAGGTGTAGTCCCGGACCCGGAAGAATGTGATTGCGATTCAAAACCCACCACTGCTCCAAACCATCAAGACTTTAACCCGAGACTGCATTCAGACACTTGTTCAACGACCAAGGCAATGCAAGTAGCGTACATTTAACTAAACAAAACAAAGGTTTACTATAAGCTGTACTATAAGCACTGATGGTTTCACTCAGGTGGTTAACTGACTCTTTTCATAGCTACATTTCCTTGTCTCTCTAATGGCTTTTCACTGACCCTTCCCCATGTATGAGTGATTTCATGTGTGTATGTTTGTTTGTTTAGATTAGTTATGTGTTAGTCCTTTAATAAAACTCTTGAGCACAAATTCCAGTTTTGATTCTGATTCTGCCTTGTAAATTAATGTCCCTTTACGATTCTGATTCGAGCTACATGCTCTAATGCAATAGTACTTTAAGAAAGATATTTTCTGTGGCCAAGAAAATAATTTCTTAGAGCTGATATAAAAATTATACTGAATGTTCGCTGGACGAACAAATTAGTTGATGGAAAATTAATTATGCTACAGTTACTACTGGCAGCTGATATAAATAATTGTAATTAATCATAATTAATTTAATTATTTATATACATTTCCCTTTTGAGCTAAATCGCTACATATTACAGGTGGTTTAACATGTTTGAAATTAAGAGATTTATTAAAAATAAATGGAACATGTTCCAGACTTAAAATCCCAAATCAGACTCAAAGGAAACTTTAGAGGGTTGACGGAAAAAGAGAGAAGAGCATCAGTGAAACACTGGTCACTCGTAGAAACAGTGTCATGATAAGATTTCAGTATGAATTCAGTAGTTGGTACCAGTAATAGAGTTTCACATAGGCATCTTGACAACTTGCATTACACTGCAGCATTACTTTAAACTGATGTTTACAGCAGGAATCCTTGAGAACTTAAATATTTCACTGTCCACATTGAAGCTTTGTGGTTAAAGGCAGAATGTTCAAATCCTGCAACAGTAATCCATGAAATATTACCATTATGTCCTTTATTTAGACCCTAAAACTCGAGAACTGAACTATGCAAAGCCTGACATATTATGGAAGAGTTTATAGAAACTTCAGACAAAATATTTTACAAAAAGTTTGTGTGTCTTTTTTGATACATACCTTGTGTAGTATGATATAAAGAAAATATGGAGCTCACACTTGAGGAGGGGGAAAAAACAAACACTTGTTTTAATATTCATAGTCCCAAACTGAGGGGAACAAAAGACATGTAATATATATATATATATTACATGGTTTCTTAAAAAAGTATTACATTTAGAAGTAACAAGAATTGTGGTTTGGCTTAATGTGACAATTAAACATAAGAGCTATGATTTTATTGAATAAAAATGAGCACTGCATGTTTCAAAGTCAAGTGCTGCTTGATTGTACTGCCATCAGCCAGGAAACCGCTATATTTCTGCCATTCCAAAATCCAAAATCGCCACTTGCTGGCAGAGAATGAATGTGCATTTTTAATAAGCTAATCTGTTTTTGTTCAGACCAATGCAAAAATCAAAACATATTTTTTATGCAGCAAACACAGTTGTGAACCGTGGATCGACAACAAGCAAATGCATTATAAAAAATCTGAACAATTAAGACACTAAGATACATTTAGAAGTTATTTAATTGACATAATTTATTGATAATTGTTTCAATTAATATAACTGATACTTTTGACTTGCGGTTTAAAAT
Source organism: Labeo calbasu (assembly GCA_019740295.1). Lineage (NCBI taxonomy): Eukaryota > Metazoa > Chordata > Actinopteri > Cypriniformes > Cyprinidae > Labeo > Labeo calbasu. The sequence continues at coordinate 9,053 of JAHKKF010471620.1, forward strand.
GGTTTAAAGACTAAAATCATGCTTTTTTATAGTAATTTTATCATTTAGAATGTTACCATAGACATTGCCCTACCCCGCTCTTGTGGTATTTGTTTTATTTGTGCAGGTCTTAAAGTCTTAAATTTGAGCTGAAAAATCCTGCAGATACCCTGTAGTTTTATAACTGTTACTGACTGCTGAAAAAGCTTTTTTTACTGATGTTATTGTATGTGTACATATACATACATACATACATACACATGTATTATTTTGGTTTTAGTTCTATAATTTTTCTATAATTATTTAGTTTACTTTTTCTCGATCTTGACATTTTTTTCTGTAATCTGTTATTCAGTTTTCTTCATCTGTCTTTTTCGGGATGATTTATGTAGCATGTTAAGCTGTGCTTCGTTTGTCCATGTCATTTGTATCATAACATGTTGTTTTGTTAGTGGGTTTGTAGAATAACATCACTATGATAATAATGATTGCATTTACTTGAATACCTGCACAGTGTCAATATTTGCCTGTTTTTCATTATTTGCCTATTTTTAGGTCTGGTTTCACAGACGGGGCTTAGACTAAGCCAGGATTGGGCTGTTTTGGAGAAAGGACCGCAGGCGCTTAGAATGCTATAGTTCTCGCCCTGGAACATCGGTCAGGACGTAGGACAGGAGGCAGGAATCAGTTTTAACAGTTTACTGAGTTTCTTCTGCAGCACAGACGTACATTAGACAGCATCGTAATTGCAGTATGGTGGGTCTACGTACTATGGTGTAGGTGGCTGCAATCAGACAAAATACCAAATGTCACATAGCTGACACCATTATTTAAACAGTTTTGTCAGTTGAACATACTAACACAAAACAATATCCTAACGGGCAAATTATAAATTGTAAATCACTATTCTTTTACATATGAATTTCTACAGAACAAATAATGAATTATCTGTTTCAAAGATACAGGAACAAGCACTCAAATCACCTACAAACATCATGCAGTGTCATTCCGTATGACGATCATTGTTTGTTAATGACATGCCATGACTCATCCTTTCTTTCGAGTGGATTTACGAACTAATCACTCGACTATTTCTAAATCTACACATATATAATCAATCTCAAACAAGTACGGCATGCCTTAAACTCACTTTTTTCTAATGGACGCACACTGTTCGTAATCATCACCACCAACTCTGCGTCGCCACTTCTGGCACCGTCTTCTGTTTTGTCATGCGCATTTCACATGCGCAATCATTCCCGTCGCGTCCGAAAATGGCCACTAGAAGGAGCCTTTGCATTACCTTTGTAACATGGGCCGTAGTTTAATTAGGACACTTAAGCAAATTTTATAAACGTGCCTTAGAAAAAAACATTACTGGTGTGCAGCTTGAGACAAAACAAAGGCATTGGCATGTTTAAAGATTAATCAGCGCAAGTTTCTTTCAGTTGAAACAGGTCAGACTTGCATTTTAGTTTGGGACTGGCTTAAGCGTTGTCTGTGAAACCAGGGGATAGACTATTTTTTATTTGCTTTCTTCAACTTTGCGTTAGCTATGAAAAAGTGCCTTGAAGTTAAGCCTATAGAAAATCTATTTTCTCTGTATGGAAATTGAAACTTTCACTTTCCTAAATGCAATTAAAACACATTTAAATAACTCATGTAACTGCTGGACTTTTCAGTTCATTATTTTATTTATTTATTTTTATTTCTCAATTTTGAAGCATGATTTATACTCAACACACAGCAGATCATGTTAAGATCATGTTAGGTATTACATCATGTTTAAGCTGTGAAATGTGTTATTCTGAACTCTTGCTAAAACGTATCCTTTTATTATTGTTATTATTATTTTCGTTAAACATGAAAGGTCAGTGATGTCAATGATTTGCAAGTTTTTTTTTTTTTTTTAATTGACCCAGATTTAATTAAAAATACTCTTAATTTGTGTTCTAAATATGAATGAAAGTCTTATGGGTTTGGAATTGTATGAGGGTGAGTAATTGACAGAATTCACATTTTTGGGTGAACTACCCCTTTAAACAATAAAAAAGTTTTGAATCTTTTGTGACCACTTTTTAGTGCAACACCAGTATTGTACAGATTCTCATGTTTTCTTTTTTTTTTTTTTTTTGTTTGTTTTTTGTTTTTTGTTTAATTCTGTCTGTTGCCGTTTAAAGCTAAACTGTCTTTTACAATACAGGCATTTTTCAGTGTTTGACACATTTGATATTGTTTAGTCCTAACCCATTTAAGGCAAATAAAAGCCATTGAATGCACTTTTAAGAATATTTACATGAAGTAAAAATAAACCATGTTCAATTTGTATATTGTGCTGGATTTATTTGCTTTATAGATATAGATATAGATATAGATATAGATATAGATATAGATATAAATACACCATTAAAACCAAAAAAAGTCCGGGTGGCAGACTGTAAATTTACGGTACAAAGTCCAGGTAATGGGCTGCCAGTACTTTTTCCGTTTTTTTTTTGTTTTTTTTTTAATGGAATTTTTTTTACAGTGTATAGACGTCGTTTCCTCTTGGCTTATACCTAGCTGGGTCATTTTCTCGTAGTGATAGCTCCATACTCTACGCGGCCCTCCTCTTTAACTTTCTGTAAAAAAAAAAAAAAATTAATAAAAACATATAAAAATAAATATTATAAAATATGACATATAATAAAAAGAGATAAAAAGGCCCACCCAATCAGAATCTTGGCCCA
>JAHKKF010471630.1:0-15889 GCA_019740295.1 Labeo calbasu
TGCAGACCACGTGTAACCACACCAGCCCAAGACCTTCACATCCAGCATCTTCACCTTCAAGATCGTCTGAAACCAGCCACCCGGACAGCTGCTGCAACAATCTGTTTGCATAATCAAAGAATTTCTGCACAAACTGTCAGAAACCGTCTCAGGGAAGCTCATCTGCACGCTCATCGTCCTCATCGGGGCCTCGATCTGACTGCAGTTCGTCATCGTAACCGACTTGAGTGGGCAAATGCTCACATTCGATGGTATCTGCCACTTTGGAGAAGTGTTCTCTTCACGGATGAATTCCGGTTTTCACCGTACAGGGCAGATGGCAGACAGCGTGTATGGCATTGTGTGGGTGAGCGGTTTGCTGATGTCAATGGTGTGGATCGAGTGGCCCAAGGTGGCGGTGGGGTTATGGTATGGGCAGGTGTATGTTATGGACAGCGAATACAGGTGCATTTTATTGATGGCATTTTGAATGCACAGAGATACCGTGACGAGATCCTGAGGCCCATTGTTGTGCCATTCATCCACGACCATCACCTCAGGTTGCAGCATGATAAAGCACGGCCCCATGTTGCAAGGATCTGTACTCAATTCCTGGAAGCGGAAAACTTCCCAGTTCTTGCATGGCCAGCATACTCACCAGACATGTCACCCATTGAGCATGTTTGGGATGCTCTGGATCGCGCATACGACAGTGCGTTCCAGTTCCTGCCAATATCCAGCAACTTCGCACAGTCATTGAAGAGGAGTGGACCAATATTCCACAGGCTACAATCAACAATCTGATCAACTCTATGCGAAGGAGGTGTGTTACACTGCGTGAGGCAAATGGTGGTCACACCAGATACTGACTGGTTTTCGGACCCCCCTGGACTCTCCCAATACAGTAAAACTGCACATTTTAGAGTGGCCTTTTATTGTGGCCAGCCTAAGGCACACCTGTGCAATAATCATGCTGTCTAATCAACCACACCTGTGAGGTGGATGGATTATCTCAGCAAAGGAGAAGAAATAGGCCTTTTGTTTACATAGAAAACGTTATAGATCTTTGAGTTCAGCTCATGAAAAATGGGGGCAAAAACAAAAGTGTTGCATTTATAATTTCGGTCAGTATATATATACACATTATATACATATATATAACCAACAGCAGCAGCAATTCAGCCACCAAGACCAAATATATTAACATATATTACCATGCTAAAATCCTCCAAGAGCTGTCATGAGAGAAAAATATATAGAAGAAAAATACACATATAGTGTGCTTTACATATAACATAAAGCACAAATAGATGTGAGCAATTAGTGATTCATTTGCAGTGATATTGCATTTTTTAAAAGATTTTAAACATGGACTATGTTGAAAGTGAATGAGTATATGGGATATTGAAAGAAAAATCAATATCCTTTATACTCATTTTCACATTTGCAACAATGGCACATTGACCAGCAATCTAAGTTACAGCATGATTAAACCCTTTGTGCTGTGATCCTTTGCAATCCATACCCAAAGCACAGCTCACAGTGAAGCAGCCAGACAGAAACTCATCCCCTATTAAAAATAAGAGAGCTATAAATAAAATCAGCATGTCCCAGAACTGTCAGAGAGGGGTGAAAGGGCAGAACATCCAACAAACATATCACGCTACACTATTGATCCTGTGCTGATCACACACACACACACACACACACACACACACAGGCAAAAAAAAAAAAAAAAAAAAGATCACACCAGCTAATGGTGCTTTGGAGATCTGGGACAAAACAGGAAAGGGATAATGAAAAGCAGATAGTGTCATTTCCCTTCTCCCATGATCATTTTTGTCCCTCTGCTTTGTAAGTATTATTGCTAATTGTGGATTTACACTGCTATGAAGTTTACAGTTTTGCTATATGGTTACTAAGGTATAATAGGGAGTAGGGGGTGTAAGCTTTTGCAAGCTAATATGCTAATAATAACCATATTTACCATATTATATTTCATTGTTGTTTTCAGTTCAATTTTTGGCTGAAGACAATGTGTAAGGCCCTATGAAATCCGTTTTATTTTTTCCCAAACTCCGTTTTATTTTTTTTCCAAATTCTGTTTTTTTTTTCAGTTTTAATGTTTTTGGATTCCGATTTTCCCATTTTAATTTTTCTCAACTCCTTTTTAATGGTTAAATTAAATTTTATTAATGAAAGAGCATGTCCAATTAATTAAAATCATGAAACTTATACAATTTTACATCAATTTAACAAAGGTTTAACAAAAATAAAATGTTTTATTTTTTCTCACCATATGTTTTATTGTTATCAAATCCTGTGTTTTAGCATGTCTAATTATTTGAATGGACACTTAATTTATTCAAAGTTATTCTTAAAATAGCCTTATAAAAGGTTTTTTTTTTTTTTTTTACCCTCAGAAATTCTGTGTTGTGTATTTAAAATGTTCTGGTTTTCAAATGAAGGCATAAAATATTAATTTTGTTTATATTTTAATTATTGAAAATTAAGCAAACTTTTTTTTTTTTTTTTTTTTGGCAAACAAAGAGGAATTTACTATTAAAATTAAAACATGGAAGAAATGTTGTGTGATTATACCCTAAAAAATAACGTTTGTTTCATTTTAGTAGTTGTAGTAATAGTAGTAATATATATCTGGCACAATATCTTCAAGTTAAACTGGACTTTTATTTTGACGGGTTGCCGTATCTACCTTTACATTTCTGTGTATATGATGTAACGCTAGTTTTCGTAAAACGGAATGGTCAAATGCTCAGGAAGTGACTCTCAGCAGATATTGTTCATGTATTTATGTCCTCACTTAGTGAGACGACAGATGCTGAAATCACCGCGAGCGTCACACGCGGTTCAGTGTGTGTAGTAAACAAAACCGCTCGTCTGCTCCATTCATTAAAATGGAGACACGCAGAACATGCAGGATTCACATTTAAATGGTATTTTTGCTGCCTAATATTTACAGATTCTAGTCCATATTGTGGTTTGATTTAAGTGTAATGACCTACTTTTGTTTAATTCATTCAAACTTTGACAAATTCTGTGACATTACGCGATATTCAGTAAATTCTGTTTTTATGATTGGATTCCACGATTCCGTCAGCGTTTTCCGCATTGCCGAAATCATAGGGTCCTAAATGGCTGCAAAACTGTGTTTGTGTGTTACCCAACACATTCTCTTTCCCAACTCACATATTGACACTTGGTCAGGACCCTTTGGCGTCACTTTTTGATGAACAGGGTACCCCTTGGGGTGTGATTTTTCAGTGTAAACAATCATAAACGTGTTATTTACATTACACTATTTACATATTTATGAGCACGTAACCCAACCCCTGCAGCTAAACTTACAATTTGCCAATAAAACACAGGATTTAACAGGCAGATATTACCACAATTTATTGAAAAAATATTAATATTCCAAGTCTTCCGAGGCAAAACGATTGATTTGTGAGAGAAATTAACAAGATCACCATCTCCATTGGCCGTAAAGCTGAGATCCTGTGCGCCTTTACATCAGCTTTGGTTGTGAAACACCATTGGCTCGAGTGTCAAGACCGATTGCGTTATGCTATGTGATTTTCTTTTTGAAAGAGATGTGAATGCATTATCATAGCTGGATCATTTTCAGCAATTAAAACCTTTTGTTTTTCTGTCTTTTTCACGTAAAGGTATAGTATGGCTTCAGAAGCCATACATTTATACTGCTTTTTATGGTCAGTTTTCACAATAAATACCTGTGACTGTACTTATATTTGCCTGTTACATGTTTTATATTGTTTAGAAGTAGGTAGGTTTAGAGTAGGGGTGGGGTTAGGCGCTCCAATTAAAGTATAAATTTATATAAAACTATTTATATTTTTACAAATGCATGCAAACTCTCAAATAAAGGTGAACAACTAAAAACAACAGAGGACCCTGCACGTCGAAAAAGTGGCGCTAAAAGGTTACCCTTTGCGTTTAAATAAATAACACTAAAGGGGCACCTTGAACATCATAAAGCGACACCAAGGGGGAGTTGGGAGTGAGAACATTTTGAGCTAATATGAGTAAAATTGCAGATTTAAAATTGCTTACTTACAGATTTCACAAATTTAACCAAACAAGTGCCAAAGATAACTGGGAACACTAGTGTAACCCTCCTGGGTCCTACTTGCCCCCCCTCCCGCTACGAGCGGGTCTCAACCCTGGGTCTTTGGGAAGGAAGGTGGGCACTAACAAGGAGGCTAAAGACTGCAGCCTCTAGCGTCAGTCACTAGTGCATATCTTGAGATCAGAGGAGTGAGGTTTACCTGCACAGCACCTACCTGCTGGCCTTCGTTACACTCACCCCTCCAAACCTCACTCCCACCCGGGTCACGGCACCAACATAACCCTTTCGGATCCTACTCACCCCCACTCTGAGTGGGTCTCAAACCCAGCTCTCCGGCATGGGAGCTGGACATACTAACAAGGATGCTAAAGACTGCAGCCTCTACCGTCAGTCGCGAGTGCACCTCTTGAGATCAGGAGAGTGAGGTTCACCTGCACAGCACCTAACCGCTGGCCTCCGTTACACTAGCATATAGCTTTCCCTGAGTATTCTAGACCTTCTTGATCCAGAGTGTCTTTTAGCACATTGATAGTGTTCTCATGGTGCTTCTAGGGAATTGCTAGATGGTTACTTATTCAGCCCATATCAAAAGATTCTCCCCAAAATCTGTGATATTATGGTCTGATATGCCTTATACCAAAATTTGATCAATAGTAATAATGATGCTAAATGCCAACTTAACTAACAGTTTTCCCATTTAATCTAATTGTAGAACATGGCAATAATGTAAGCTCTGTGTGTGTGCACAGGTTTTCAATATCTTATGGTGTCCAAATGTCCCAAATGTCCCCTATAGTAAAACCAATACATTTTGACCTTTTGGGAACATTGTTTAGGTCCCCATGAGGAAACAAGCCTTTAAATCATATAAAATGAAGTGTTTTAAAAAACTAAAACAGCAGAATGTTTTCTGTAAGGGGTAAGTTTAGGTGTAGGGTTAGAGTAAGGTGATAGAAAACAGAGTTTGCACAGGAAAAAAAAAAAAAATCAAAAATATGCGTCTATGGAATGTCCCCACAAAAACTGAAACTGTGTGTGTGTGTGTGTGTTCACATGTCTAGCCTAGAATGTGAGAAAATCAGACTTTGGCCTTTCAAAAGCAGAAACTGCCATGCTTGCACTGCTAGTATTTTCTTGACTGACTGTTATCCTCTGCTAAGCGTCCGTCTGGTGGTTGACTTTCTCTCTCTTTCTGTTCCTCTCATGGCAGAAGGGGGATCATCCAACATTATGAGGTCACAGCTCGAAAGATTTCCCCGCAGAATGACTAGATACTTATTTCGGAGAGACTAAGTACTAAAAGTTGACTGGTAAAAGAGAACATATCCACTAGTGCTTGCTTTCTGTGTGTGTGCTAGGTGGTCCATGCTGAGCTGCAATAAGAACTCTAATGTGGACATGAATGTTGACCTTTCAGGAGACACCAGGAAGCAGTGCCTTTCTCATGTAATCTGTCATATCCATTAACATCTACATATAGCCATAACAGTAGAGCACCTGAAATGCTGATGCTTGCTGCCACAACTACAGCTACAAGAGAATAAACAACTGATGCACACTGACAAGAATGAAAAAGAATATATGAGTATAAAGAAAAACAAACTATAACGTCTTGACCAGGGACTGTGTATTGTGGTGCAGTGTAACATACAGTATACAGTTTGGGTAACCTGTAGCCTCTGCTTGCCTTCAAGTCCACTAAACCGTAGAATGCCCCATTTGTCATTATATCATTCAAAATGCTGTCTGCTTTGTTGTTCTGATGCACCATTTTATGACACCTGTGCAGTAGACCACAACCCTACGTGGTGTGGTAAAGGGCTGGAAGGGCTAAGGGCGCCATTTGAGACAGGACCATATTGTCCCTGTGATAAGTTCATGACACCTATGGTGATATAGGGTGAAAGCCCACCAGCCCTGGTTGTGTGGCGATAAATGAAAGCTAGATACAGAGACAGAAGGTATAAAGGTCACTGAAGGAAAAGGATAGAATGAAAGGAATGCTCATATATGTATACAAGTTTTGTGTGAAATGGTGGAAAGAAAATCATTCAGTCAGTCTGAAGTTGCAGAAGGACTAGTGCTTACCAAGAAGCACTTTAAACTACCTGACCTGAAGTGCTGGAATCCCAAAAATGTATGTTTTTAACAAACACTTACAAAACTCACTTACACAACACACCGTTATGAATGGAAGCGAAGGATTTATGGAAAATATCAAAAGGATGTGACAGTAATTGTTGAGTACAGCAGATTTGTTCTTGATGTTTTTGACTTTTAAGCTGTAAGGCCACCTCTTGAGACAAAATTGCTTCTAACCTGCTGGTAACCTTCAACGTTACAATGGAAACATTAACACAGCTCTCGGATTAGCAGCTGAGGGTGAAGTCTTATTGTCCCTTTGTAATTTGGTGATTTAAGCCTCAGCGTGGGCCATTTTGTAGACTTGTAGGACAGGAATTAGTGGCTCCCTTAAGTAAATCAACAAAGTAGACATGGAAAGGATTTATGATGTTCCCATGATACCAGTGCACTTGGTTAAGATATATTGTAGTCCTCTGCATTCATATCAGCATTGGGACATGTATATGGTCTAAGAACGATGAACATATACACTGGATATACAAGAACATCCTCATATTGATTCATGAGTGCAACTTGTCTCAAAAGGCAAGGGAACATTGGTAAACCTAAGAATCAACAATTACATAAAGTAAATGGGTGAAGACCTAATGGATCAGGCCAGGGGTAGGCAAGTTCGGACTGTATTTAATGAAAATAAAGACATTTAGGCAAATAAAGAAAGAAAGAAAGCGAAACAGAGAAAGGGCTGTAATCGCGTTCGGTTTAGATTGCTTTCTGAGTTTAAAATCGTATTCTGGGGGTGGAGGGGTGGGTCCTTCAGATCATTGCAGGGGGGGCTTCAGGACATCATGGGGGGGCTAAGCCTGATCCAGGCCAGGGGTAGGCAAGTTTGGACCTAGAGAGCTGCAGTCCTGCAGAGTTCAGCTCCAACCCTAAAGCCCAGGACACACCTAACTGAAAATCGACCGTCAGTCAATGTCGGGCCAATCGTGCAGCGTCTCTCGGGCTAGTCCGTTTGGTGTGTTCCACATGTCGACTGTTGTCAGGCTAACGTCGGTGGGAGTTTGCCCGATTCAACATGTTGAATCGGCATCGGGACCGTCAGGGCTGTTAAGGCTGCCGGGGAAAGTGAGAACTCCAATTGGATGTTAATTAAAGAACATCTTCACACCAACTCTCACCGAGTGCAACTTGTCTCGAAAGGCAAGGGAACATTAGTAAACCCAGGAATCAACAATTATGTGACTTAAATGGTTAAAGACCCAATGGATCATAGATGATTCAGGCCAGGGGTAGGCAAGTTCGAACCTAGAAAGCTGCAGTCCTGCAGAGTTCACCTCCAACCCTAAAGCCCAGGACACACCAGACCGATGAACGACCGTCAGTCAACGTTGGGCCGTCGGGCTAGTTTGTTTGGTGTGTTCCACATGTCGACTCTTGTCAGGCTGAAGTTGGTGGGAGTTTGCCCAATTCAACATGTTGAATCGGCATCGGGACCGCCAGGCCAACGATCGGCCATCGGTCAACGTCGGGCAACGTCTGTCAGGCTAGTCTGTTTGGTGTGTTCCACATATTGGCTCTCATCGGGCTAACGACTGTCAGGGTCGTTGGGGTCACCTGGGAAAGTGAGAACTCTAATTGGATGTTAATTAAAGATTAGTGATAAAAACGAGCAAGTAAATGAAATCGACACAAACAGAAAGTTGTTCTCATGTAACGTGATCTTTCCCAAGCATTCCGATATGTGAATATTTTCATAAAAACATGAGCCACTTAAAATAAAGAAAGTTCTTAACGTAACTGATATTCAAAATAGTAAGCAAGTGCTGCTTTGTTTACGCTTTGTATATCTGAGCATTTCATATCATTGTTTCGGTTTCTCCATTTGAATGATGAATACACACTATTAAAATCTGCTGATTTACACAAATAAATCTCACGCAGGCTCAGAACGCAAATGTAAGTTTGGAGTCAGCTGTAGTCTGTGCAGTGTGTTCAAGTGTAGCTTTTTGGTACAGACACTGCCGACGTGAGGCGACAACACCATCGGCTTTTGTCGCCGCTAGTTCTCTGCAGTCAGCTTGGTGTGTCCCAGCCCTAAAAAATGAGCTGAACTCTGCAGAACGGCTCTCTAGGACCGAACTTGCCTACGAGTCTACACTCAATTGTAACAAGTATCCCAGAATTTGGCTTGGACCTGCTTGGCTAAAAACACCTCCAAATCTATTAGCATTCCCTCACTCCTCAGTGGCAGTTTCTCATGCCACATGCAGCTCCGGAAGTATACGTGACCCAGCTGCTGCCATCTTTGCTAATCGTCACTCCGTTCCTGTAACATGTCATGTGACTAATCACTCTGGAGCCACAAGAAAATGACACTCTTATAATTCATTGCCTGAAGGCATCTCTGGAATGTGTGCGATCCTATGCCCTTCGTTAGCATCCATCCAAGGTGTGACGTCAAAAGCAGCAGACGGGTAAATATAAATGCATTTCATTCTTGTAAGAGCCTTGAAAATCCACCAGCAGGAACTATAGGAACTAACCAGCTAAAACTTGACCTCTTGATATATAGTGTAAGATGTGAGCAACAAAGACGAGTTATCTTTTACTCATGTTACAAAAACCACCTCTCTGCAAGTCATGTCAACTGCTGCTTTACCGGTAAAGGCACTGCAACGGGGTTAACAAGATTGTTCAAAGGCTCTACATGTTGCTATGTCGATATTACTATAAGCAGCTGACTAAGGGAGCGCTGGTAGCTGTTGCTAGGCGTCTGGGAACTTTCACAGTACAGACTGTCTCAGTATGCCTCTGGTACAAGAACATTATGATCTCACGACAGCAAGATGGTACAGTAGAGCCACAGATGAAAATCTGCACCGATAAAGCGTGTTTACGGCAAAATAAGAACAGGAATTATTCTGGGAAAGATGCAGAATAGTATCAGGCTCAATGAGACTTTGAAGTCAACATGAAAGAGTGTTGACATCTTATGTAATGTGATGTATGAAACATGCACTGATCAGTTGTTCACAATAACCCAGGGATGTGTATAAAGAAAGTAAATAGTGACAATTTTAAGATCCCGCCATCTTTAAATAGTTTGATTTTATACTTGGTTTCGTAACATCACAAAAAAAATATGCATAAATTGTCCCTTCAGAGGGTACACCAGCTTTTCACTGAGATACACAATATCATCAAAGGGACTTTATACTTGATTTACTCCTAAAAGGTTCAGAGCATTTTAAGGGTACATATTATTACTACTATGCACCTTTTAGGGGTAGATACAGGTACAAGGGTGTCCATTTGAGGGTGCTGCCCAAATGAATTTCTGTTGTACTCCTAAAGACCAGGAAGAGGCAAGGAGGTCAGCTGATTTTATAGCGTTATGGACACAGCATGTCTGGAAAAACATTTTGGAAGAAAATAATGTCCTTACCTCAAGTTTTACAGCTCAGGCCTTAAATGTTTCTATACTGTCATAAACCACCAAACCTTACCTTTGTCTCATTACTGAGAATCCATATGCCCCTGGTGTAATGGGAGCATTCCATGACACCGTCTTGACCCTTAAGTACACATACACACACATTCGCACACACCCAATCTTCGTCCCCATTAAAGGTGCGACTGCTTATTGACAGCAGGGTGCAATCAGGCCTCGCAGAGATATATCTGTAGCCGGGCGCCCATTACTGCTCAAACGCGGCTCACCCGTGGAGCGGTCTGCAAGGTACGAACCGCAATCGCATTAGGGCCAGTGAAACCAATCAGTCTAGCTGCCTCATGCTCACTCTTCCAGCCATTGCCACAGTAATTGCCGGCCAGCCAATTGGAGCTTATTAGAGAGTTTGGACTCTTAATTGCCTGGTGGTGGGAGTCGGATCAATGGCTCACTTATTAAAGATATTCTTACTGTGTGTGTGTGTGTGTGTGTGTGTGTGTGTGTATCTGTACACACACTTACATGCCACAGGGAGCAGGCCTAAGGAAGGTCTCAAAGGAGCAGATAGCTTTGAAGAGCATGTGCTCGTTAATGCTCCTCAGACTTTCCTCGTTTCCACCTCCCATGTCCCCTTTCTCTCACTCGGCCTTTTCCTCCCTCCTCAACCGTCTTTCCTGACCTCAGCTCTTGCCAAGGTGTTGAACAATCAACCGCAGGCTGTTGAATTGTTGCACTGAGCTGGAGAGATTTTAGCGTGGCCGCAGGAGAACGGAGTAGTGAATCAATAAAGACAAAATCAATATCACTTTAGGAGTGGATTTTCAGACAGCCACCGGTCGCCATGGTCAAATCCTGATTTTTTTTTTTCTTTTCGGATGAAAATGTCCTCATTAGGACACTGTTACCTCTTTGCTCATTAAAAAACAGAATTGGGTATAAGGAAATGAGCCCTTATTAAATCTACATGATCCACCAGTTCAGCTGAGCTGGTAAGAGGTTCAATGAATTCAGACCGATTTGAATTTTAAATTTAATGCGAGTTCAAACCATCAGAGGTTCGCTAATGAAAAGAAACCATATCATTATGCTGCAGTGACATTTCTTATGATTTACTGACATCTAGTGGTTGGAATGTAACAATGCATTGGCAAGTGTGATGCCAAACACAACAATACCATGTTTAAATGACAAAACTGTCAGTAAAATGGGCTAAAGAGATTTGAAGCAAGAATCTGCATGTCAAGGAAGTTGTTGAGATGTGTACAGAAAGGTTTAGCTGGTCAAACATTACACACTACGAGCTTTATTACGGAGTCATTGGATTGGAATGACATTTCTACATATCATGGCAGGTTTTCAATATCTTATACCCCTTTTCCATCAAAGCAGTTTGAGGGCTGGTTCGGAGCCAGAGCCTAGTTTCAAATCAGAGCCTAGTTATTTGTCTTTCAACACTTAAAGCTCCAGCTCTGAACCAGGAAAAGTGGTTCGTAACTAGCACCAAAAAATTGCTAGAAGTAGCGTCAGAGGCTGGGGATGACAAGATGAATAAAAAACTTTTGACCGCCATTTTTAAAATAGCAGCTAAACACGAACACGCAGGATTTACCTCGTTTGGGTGCCAATGTAGGTTCGTAAAAGCCATGAACATCAATAGCAACCCACCGTCCTCCATTGTTGATATTAGACTTGTTTGGGATGCATTGGCGCTTCGTGGACCAGACGGCATTGAAGAACCGCAAGAGCAACTCAAAAGCTTAGAGTGTCGTCTGCTCTCCAGTCGCTCTCACAGTGCTTTGGCGTTGTGCACCGGTCGTTCTGTGTGGCGCTGATGCATCTCAAGCAAGTTAGAAAAGATTAGATGTATTCAGTGACGTAAGACCTTGCTCTCTAGCCTGTGGAAAGGCAAATCAGTTTTTAGAAGGCTTACCAGTCGAACCAACTCCATGGCACTGGCCCTAAACTAGCACCTGGTTCATGCTGGTGGAAAAGGGGCATTATAGTGTTGAGTGCTTCATTTCTGTTGCACTGGATTAGTACCTGTAGCTGTTATGGTGCCTTCACACTAGATGTCAAGTATCTGACCTTTTAGCCAACTCTCATCGAAAACAAATCACTTCTTGGAGCGTTGCCATTGAAAAGGTTATTTTAGATGATGACATTGAGTCATCGAGGTTCTAAACTCCCAAGTAGGGATGCCTCAGGTAAGCATGAGAGTACTGAAATAGGTCATCTCATTATGCTTTAGTATCCCGGTAATCAATCCATAGTTCACAGATCTTGTACAGCCCTTAAATGACAATGTTGACATTCAAATTCTCACTTTTTCTCTTAACCATTCAGTAACAAGTTTCGTCTAAGGCTTTGAAATTAAACTTCATTGTATGGTTAGGCTGGAGCACATTACACGATTTTGCCCTGATTTTCCACCAGTTTACAGTCTGGAGAAGTTGATGCTGGTTGCCAAGTCAGAGCCAGTCTGCAGATTTAAGTTGACAGATTTCATAGAAAATTGTGTAGTGTATGATGGGCACAGACTCTGGATTTTTATGATTTCATCCAGTTGGAAAATATTAAACATATGGTAGCCCATTTCCGTCACTGAATTACAATAAAAAATAAAAAAAAAAGAATAGTGCAACGACTTCTCTCACAATTCTGACTTTTTTCTTGCAATTTCAAGTTTATTTCTCGCAATTCTGACTTTTTGACATAAACTCGCAATTTCAAGAAATAAAGTCAGAATTGCAAAATATAAATCTTGCAAAAGAGTTTTTTTCTCTCATTTGCAAGTTTATATCATGCAATTCTGACTTTATAACTTGCATCTGCGAGATTATAATCACAATTCTGAGAGAAAAAGTCAGAATTGTGAGTTTATATCACGCAAATCTGACTTTTTTTCTCAGAACTGTGTGATTTAAACAACTGTGAGGTATAAAGTCAGAATAGTAAGATCAAAAAAGTCAAAATTGAGGGATATGCAGTAAACTCGCAATTGCGGGATATAAACTTGCAATTATGAGAAATGAAATCAGAACTGTGAGATATAAACTCAATTTACTTTTATCTCACAAATGCAATTCTAACTTTTTCCTCAGAATTGCGACATACAAACTCGCAATTGCGAGTTATAAAATCCCATCCCAGTTTATATCTCAAAATTCTGATCCAATATCCTGCAATTGCATGTTAGAAAGTCAGAACTGTGATTTATAAACTCGAACTGATTTTTTTCTTGCATTTGTGAGTTTATATCGTGCAATACTAACTTTATAACTCAACTGCAAGTTTATATCTCACAATTCTGACTTAACAACTCGCAATTGCGAATTTATATCGCACAATTCTGAGAAAAATGTCAGAATTGCAAGGTATAAAGGCACAATTATGATTTTGCATAATGCACTGATTATTTCAATCCAATGGATAAATTCCTACCCTACATCTAGTAAATAAAAGCTCCCTTCTACATTTTCCCCCCTTCACCAAATACCATGTTTCACTCAGGGGAAAAAAAAAAGAATTAAAGTGTATACAGAACATTTGCAAAGGACTGATAAAAGGGGAGGGGGTTTATAAAATGTCTCTCTTGCAAACAAAAGAAATTTGTCAACTTGGCTCTTTTACCTTTCTGTAAACCACTTAACTCCTGTTACTTCGCTCCATGGGGGCTGCCCTTGATTTAATGTGCTGTCATGCAATTAATGTTCCGTTTTGCGTGAAAGGCACCTGCTTCAATGGTCGATTCCCAAATTGCGAAACAAGTCTTTGTACATTTCTTTCAAAATACTGTTTAATCCATGACATGGATTAATTTGCTTAACACAGGGATTAATGTTGTTTATGATCTAACGCCACAGGAGGCCCAGAACCTTTAGTGGTTCACACTAAATTACGTGAAGCTATCCTGCAACAATGACTCCAGTCTGAACTTTGTAACACTTCCAGACAAGAGTACCGAAAAGTACTAAACCGACAAATTATCATGTGAAGATGATAATTCTGCAGTTTCAATATTTTCTTCAACAGTTAATGCTAATGCTAGTCAGCATGCAGTGAATGAAATATGCAGTAGAAAACCCATAAAAGATCTACATTATTTAAAAAATACACATTGTTTATTTTGGACTATGAGAAGACGCCATTAGTTCGATGACATGAAATGGTTGCACTTGGTAAGCTACTGGCACTACCTGTTGCTATTTTTACCGCAACACAACTCGAAAAATACTACACTGATACAGTACGATGACCACAATTACTGAAAGAGTATACAGGTGGCAATGGATATAAACGTAGGCTTAAACCAAAAGCTGTACCATCAATTTAAAGTCTAAACGTCCCTGAATAGCGAGTGAAATCCACAAGCTGCGGTGTCATGACAAGCGTTGACATGTTTACATCCTGCCAGGATGGCATCTAGAGTTTCTTGTCTCTGCCGTTTGTAAGCTCTTTCAGTAGCTGTGGTGTACTAAAAACTCAAAGGCATCAGAGATAAAGTGGAGAACTTTAGAAAGTTTTATTCATCCACAGGCATCTTCCCATTGTTTTCTCCTCTTCTTATCGCTAGGAAAGTAGCGAAGACTTACATCTCTTCTGTTGCCCTTCGACTGAAAATTAAAACCAAAAACCACACAATGTGGCATCGTATCAGTATTTTATTTTCCAAATTGTGTCATGTTTTTTCATGTCATTATTAAGCGATGAATTTGTTGACTAGATGCTGCATTAGTGGAGAAAGGACAGCAGTATACTTTTGCCCGTTTGGTGATAAAACAAAGTCTTGTAGACCGCCGCTTGAATTGAACGCGACACGTCCAGTGTGTGTGATACCGGATAGATGCGAGTTCTTCTAGACGCTGTGCTGCACAATGTTAGTCATTGTGTGACTAACATATTTTTATATTTTGATTAGCTGAACAAAAATGTTCTAGAATAGAAGCAGTTAAATTGTGAAAGTAGCCAATATCCATATGTATGCAATTTAGCACTTTACAATACGAGTCCATTTGTAACATTAAGATTAATAAAAGCTGTAGAATAGAAGTATTGTTCCTTGTTAGAGTGTGTTAATTTCAGCACTTACTGATATATTTAAAAAATTTAGTTGCTTGTGTTAACATTAATGAACAATGAACTAACTGCAATGATACAAAGTATGGTTCAGTAGGCTACCTTTTTTTTTTAATCGGTTGTTTTATCGGTATCGGCCAGTGTGGTCCAACCTAGTTTGGTATTGGTAAAATCCAATATCGCTCGACCTCTTATTATTATTAGTATTTTTTTAGGCTTTTGTTTGAAAAGACAACAATATAGCTGCCATGAGTGTTCACCCTTCAAATAAAGCATTTATGATGGCTGGAACAGACAGAGAGTTTAAGAGTTTAAGCCACCATTTCTCAACCTAAACAAGCAAAGGTTAAACTGCACATACTGTATAGAGTGTTCGGTTTCTAAATGTTTAGACTTTTAGTAGCTTTATGCTCTTGGCAGCCACTAACTGACTGAACAAAACACTTTGTGTTTGGCACAGACCATGTTTAGTCTAATTGTGTATTCTCTCATAAATTAATCTCTGTTCATAGTTTAAGGATGAGGGCATGTCACGACAACGTTGGCATGCTTCTTCTGAATGACAGATTAATTTTGGCCAAGATGCCATAAAGTTTGATTCAAAACAAAGCCTTTGACGCAACAACAGTAGACTTTTTTTTTCCTACTGTACATCTTTATGTATTTTGTTATCATATGCACAATTATATAATTAGTTATTCACGTCTACCAAGTTTTTTTTTTCCCCTCCCTCCTATCCATGTCTTATCAGAAGCGGTTTGCAGCCCATTGCAACTGGTACTAAATATCATGTGGTTCATTAGAATAATAAGAAAGGTTAATACTCGACCAGTGTAGGTCATTAAAATCATTAGATGTCGGCTGTGCTTTTCAGAAGCAAAGTTGCAGCATATTGGTCTACACAAAAGCAGCTGCAAAGGTGAATCACAATCGCATTAGTCTGATTGCCAATGTTTGATGCCAGACAATTAGCGCTTTAAGCAAGGCTTTGTTTACAAAGCAACAGGTTTCCAGGGAAAGTAAACAATCAAATTGCAGGTGCATCAGAAACCAAAATCTAAATGGATGTTTTTAATTATTTAAAGGAGAACTAAAAATGACAAAGCATTACAAAAGCAGTTCACTGTATTTGTGTGCTAGACCAAAGGTTTTAGTCACTGTCTAGATTCTCAAAAATAATTATG
>JAHKKF010471632.1:0-16931 GCA_019740295.1 Labeo calbasu
ATTTGGAGCCAGAATCTGTGCAGTAGTGATTCACTTGAAGCCCGAGTCTGTGCGGTAGTGATTTATTTGGAGCCCGAATCTGAACGGTAATGATTTATTTGGAGCCTGAGTCTGTGCAGTAGTGATTAATTTGGAGCCCGAATCTGTGCAGTAGTGATTAATTTGAAGCCCTAGTCTGTGCAGTAGTGATTCATCTGGAGCCCGAGTCTGTGCAGTAGTGATTAATTTGGAGTTTGAGTCTATGCAGTAGTGATTCATTTGGAGCCCAAGTCTGTGCGGTAGTGATTCATTTGGAGCCCAGATCTCCTGTAGTGATTCATTTGGAGCCTGAGTCTGCGCAGTAGTGATCATGAGGTGGATCTGCCGTATCAAAATCCCACCCAAACTCCCATAGACCTAATCAGAAGCTCATAATAATGAAACCACATCCCATTTTATAGCATCAAATAATTAATAGCAAACTCTTTAGAAAAACAAGCACTTGAACATACATCAGCGTGAAAAGAATGTGGGAAACCGAACAGATGATGATCCTCATTGACTTCCATAGTGTGGATAAAAATATATATGGAAATCAGTGGTGACCATCAACTGTTTGGTTACCCACATTCTACAAATTATTTTGTGTTTAGCAGAAGAAAGAAATTTGAAAAAGTTTGAAACAACTGAGGGAGAGTAAATGAGAAGGGAAACTGATAACATTAAACTGTTAAAGGAGAAGTCCACTTCCAGAAAACAATTTACAGATAATTTACTCACCCCCTTGTCATCCAAGATTTTGATGTCTTTCTGTCTTCAGTTGTAAGGGAATTATTTTTTTTTGAGGAAAGCATTTCAGGATTTATCTCCATGTAATGGACTTCAATTGTGCCCCCGATTTTAAACTGAACTTTTTTCCAAAATGCAGATTAAATGCAGCTTCAAAGGGCTCTAAACGATCCCAGCTGAGGAAGAAGGGTCTTATCTAGTGAAACGATCAAAAAATTTGTATACTTTTTAAGCACAAAAGCTCATGAGCACAAGTATGTCCACAACGCTACATGCTACAGAATCACATCGAAAGGTCATGCGTGACATAGACGGAACTACAGACCCAGTGTTTACAAAACGAACGCTCAAAGACTAATGAAGTGCAAGTCAAACGCTGTTTACAAACAAAAAGGTACAACGATGTTGGACAATTCTGAAGTTGTAAAAGAAAATGAGATGTGGTTTTTAACCATATCCTACCTTTTTGAGCCGGAGTACACTGATGATGAACTTAGACGTGATTCCATAGTATGTAGCGTCGTGGACGCGCATCCCAGAGCAAGTGCTACACAAGCTTTTGTGCTTGTGTATATAATTTTTTTTTTTTCCGAAAAGAATGTTTTTCGCTAGATAAGACCCTTCTTCCTCAGCTGGGATTGTTTAGAGCCCTTTGAAGCTGCATTTAAACTGCATTTTGGAAGTTCAAAATCAGGGGCACAATTGAAGTCCATTATATGGACAGAAATCCTGAAATGTTTTCCTCAAAAAACAATTTCCTTATGACTGAAGACATGAACATCTTGGATGACAAGGGGGTGAGTAGATTATTTGTAACTTGTTGTTCTGGAAGTGGACTTCTCCTTTAAAGGTGCACAGATCTGCACAGACTTTTATAAAGAACAAGACCAAAAAAGTGTTAATGCCATGACTGGGCAAATCTGTCAGTGCTGCAAACTGTGGTACTCAGCGCATGGTCTGCTGCGTCTTTTGGGAGCTTAGCTTAGCTGAAATATCACCATCAGCTTCTCGTTTTTTTTTTTTTTTTTTTGTCTGTTCCTGTACAGCTCACTGCGTCAAACTATATTATGCCAGTGGATTTCAGATTTGATAGATCTTGCAAATGTAAAACAGTTTTGTCTGCTCATTTATCACGAACCCAAGCAGCAGCAAAACACAAAGAATAAGCAAGCCTTTAGATCATCTTTTTAAATGAGGAAAAAGCTTCATCACTCTCCATTTTGGTTCCACATTTCACATTGAAAATTACCTGTAAAAGATTATTTCACCCCTGGTGAGCTAGGCTTGACATTTGGTGAGGACCTTAAGGTAGAAGCCATATTTAAGTCAATTTGAATAAAAATGAGACTGTAAGGGATAGACGTGTCTGTATTAAACACAGACTTTATCCAGAATCCAGTGCTTTCATTTAATTCAAAACAGAAAATATTAACAGAAATTATAGAAAGATATTAAAATAAGGAAGGTAACTTGAAACTTTTTTACTAAATTTCTATTACAAATTTCTAGCCAATACCATTACACATCTTATAAATCCTGACAGAGCCCGCCTGGACTTTTACACAGTTCACCAGCTTTCAGCCTTTTTCAGACAGCTCACTTCTCCAGCCCTGGGGTGCAGTTAGCCAGAGGTGTAGGATGGACAGATGGTTTCACTCGTCCTTACAGGCTTTAGGGACCTCTCACCTTGCCCAGATCAACTCACAGGAATGTAGCTAGAGGAGAGGCAGCTGTGTTCTAGCTGCAGTGCGACTTTTACAACCAGCATCCTCTTTGACTCAGAGTTAAACAAATGAGAATATTCAATTCTTATGGTTTTTAGATTAAATTGAGAGACACAAATTTGATAGGAGATAAAATGAACTCTGTGGGAAACCTTGTAAAGCAGCAGGTGCCTAATGCCAGTAAAAATTTGGTTTGGCTGATTTACTGGTCTATTGGACGGTGACCTTTCTTAGCAACTGCAAAACAATACATTTATCCAAGCCATAACATACCTCGATCCGAGCCAGAATATCAGAGGCACCATCACATTAAAAAGCATTGAAAACCCAGTGTAAATGCACCCAAGACCGAGAACATTTCTCTACCCTCAAAACTTTTTCTTCTCTTTACTTCACTTCTAATCCTTAAAATCCTTTACTGAGGGGTATATAAAGGAATGAATGACTGAACGCATTTTGAATAAACTTTCAAAGTCAGGGGTGTAAAAAGTACTCAAAACGTACACGTAAGTGAAAATACAGATTTTCAGTAATAAACGTGCTCAATTAAAAGTGAGGAGATTGCGTATAGTTGCGTATAGTAAAATAAATTGCATAAAATGTTTCGTCAGACAACATACAAAGGTTTGGTTACAGAGAAAAAAACAAAATAAAATGCAAAAGCACAGGTCAAAAACCTCTATCTTAAAGGAATCCTCTGTCTTTTACACCCTCATTTCATTCAATATGTATGACTTTCCTTCATCAGATGAAGACAAATGAAGAGTTTTAGAAAAAATAATTATCTCTCAGCAAGTGAACAGGACAATAATCCATTCGAACCCAGTTGAAGAATCAATGTGTTCTTAAGAGAAATGATAATGATATTGATTTTATACAACTGATTTTATTTCATACATTTTGTCTTGTCTTACAGATTGTCTTGTTATGCTTTCATTCACCAATGAAAATAGTTCCAAACAAAGCCAGAGCAGTTATGCATCTTCGAGAAAAACACAGAGCAGTGTTTCGTAATGACTGAATCTGCATTTATGCATTAATGAATCAAGTGAGTCAATGATTCAATTACCCATTCATAAAGACAGTCATTTGCTTCATTCCTGAACAAATTAGCCATTTTGAACGAATCTATTGTAATAAATGGTTCACTGAAAATAATTCTGTATTCCCACACTCAACGTTTTTAAAGCATTAATCTCATAACATTATGTAATTGCACTGTAAATGCATTCATGCCACCTCTGAGCTGCATTATGCAGTCTGTGTAAATATACCTCAGGGCTATTTCAAATGCAGCTTGTTTGCCACCTGTGCAGTGTAAAGGTGACTTGTTAATTCTGATTTCATTTGACTGGTAACTGGTGATTTGATTAAAAAAAAAAAAAAAAAAAAAAAAACAATTTATGCATTTAAATTTAGGAATTTGACATTAGACACATATGGTTAGCAATTGTTCTTGCAAAGTCAGAATCTGTTTTACAACAAGAACATACACTGTGAAAAAAAAAACTTGTTGAGTCAACTTAAAATAATTTGTTACCTGGCTGCCTTTAAAATTTTAAGTTTAGTCAACTCAAAAACGTTTAGTTAACTTGAAATGTTAAGTTGTACTAAGTGACCACTAATATTGTTGGCTTGATTCAACTTAAAATTTTAAGGCAGCTGGGTAACAAGCCCAGCTTTTAAGTTTAACAAATCAAATTTGTAGTTTAGTCAACTCAAATATCTAAGTTGTGACTTAGTACAATGTACAATAACATTTCAAGTTGACTATACTTATTTGATTTGACGGAACTTAACATTTTAAGGCAACAGGGCAACTGTCACACCCCTCGAATCTTTGTATTGGTTTTTCCCTTATGTGTCCATATATGGTTTTCCTGTTCCTGCCCTCATTATGTCCTCATTAGTTAATCTCGTATCATCTGTGTCTTAATTAAGTTCATCGTAATCATCTGCCTTTATAAGTTGCATTCAGTTCAGTGTTTGTCGTCTGGTCTCATCATTGTGTACATGTGTTCCTGCCCTTCCTATGTGGACTTATCTATTGTGGATTATATTAAATACTTTTCATTGCATTTCATCTTTGTGTTGCGCCTTTCCTCTCACGTACCGTGGCATGTAAAGTGGCATGTTTTATTTTTTGTTTTCAATCAGTGTTTTATTTTTTTCCTTTGGTTATGAATGACCCGGCCGTCCTCTTGCTGGAGCAGGGGGAACGCTCTCTCGAGGACCACAGCACAGACTTTGTGTTTCTCGCCAATCCGACACACTACCCGGACAGCTGCCTCTGCTTATTCTATCAAGTAGGACTTAACACCGCCACACGAGCGCAGCAGTCTGGAAATGGTCCCAGAGAGAGCCTCGCCACTGGGACAAATGGACCTGATAAACTTTGATGAGGATATGTATGCAGACATTCCTCCTTTTATCCCACCATCATCAGAACTATCAGTTTACCCTGAACCCTCTGTCTGCCCTGAACAGTCTGCCAGCTCCTCTGTTCACCCTCAGCCCACCATCTGTGCGGTGGGTTCGCCGCGGGTCTGCCAGTTTTTCGATCGGCGTTGTGGCTGGAGGATCCCTCATCTCCACATCCAGCCCCCGAGTCCTGGACTGCACCTTGGCCCTCCGACCCAGCGGCTCCACCCCTAGCTCCTGGCTCCCTCGTCTCCACCGTCGCCCGTTGGCCCACCAGCTCCACTGGGCTTCCTCGTCCGTCCGGCTCCGTCTTGGTCGGTCGTTGACCCGCCATCACCTCAGGACTCCACTCCTCCGGCTGCGCCTCGTTGCTCCGTCCCACCGGCTCTGTTGGGCTCCTCCCACCCTCTAGCTCCGCCTCAGTCCTGTTTCACTCCGGCTCCGGCACGGACCTCCGGATCTCCACCTCAGTTGCCTGAGCCTTGGACTCCGCCTTGGGCCTCCGGATACTCGGTGTCGCCTGGACTCGTCGGCTCTCTGTCTCTGTCTCCGCCTCGGGCTCCACCTCCACTTGCTCTGCTGCCATCGGTCGGCCCCCTGGAGTCATCAGCCCTTCCTCCACCATGGCTTCTTCCTCCGTCGGCCGCCATCATGGCTGCGGCCTGGGTCTCGCCTGGCTCCTCCTGCTCCGGGTCCCTTCTGTCTCCTCCCTCCGTCTGATCCGCCCTGGACCCTTCTGTCTTCTCCTTGGCTCCTCCTTCCGTCATCACCACTGTGGATTTCGTTTGTTGTTCTCCTCCCGGGAGTCCATCCTCCACCGGAGCCTCCTCCTGCACTGGCTTCCTGTTGAATCCCACGTCCACTCCTTTGTCCGCTTCCTAAATTCCCTCCGTCCATCCCTTTTTTGTTGTTTTCCTCTACGGTGCGAGGTCGCACCTTCCGGGAGGGGGGCGAAGTGTCACATCCTTGGTCTCTTTGTATTGGTTTTTCCCTCATGTGTCCATAAATGGTTTTCCTGTTCCTGCCCTCATTATGTCCTCATTAGTTAACCTTGTATCACCAGTGTCTTAATTAAGTTCATCGCAATCACACGTCTTTATATGTTACATTCAGTTCAGTGTTTGTCGTCCGGTCTTATCATTGTGTATGTGTGTTCCTGCCCTTCCTTTGTGGATTTACCTATTGTGGATTATATTAAAGACTCTTCATTGCATTTCATCTTCGTGTTGCACCTTTCCTCTCACGTACCGTGACAGTAACAAATTATTTTAAGTTGACTCAACAAATTGTGTTTCTTTTGTTTTTTACAGTGTAGTTACATTATAATTTTTTTAACAAAAACAAAAAAAATGTGTTCCAAAATAATGCAAAGTACAGTTTTATGGTCTGTATGAAATATTTCTAAAAGGTAAATTTTCTCAGTTCAGGCAGTTGAGCCATGAAGTATTATGAGCCCGGCTTATATGTCTGTATGCCCAGGGTAGAGACTTTTGAAAGCAAATCCCTGCCGTTGGCTGTGGCAGAACAGCCTTGGGAACAGGTAATGTGCTGAGGATCGTTGGGTCAATATGTTACTGAGGAGATGAGAGGCGCAGAAGCTTGGAGAGCCTGAGACATAGCGCAAAGCTGGGGGAAAAGCCCAGGGGGACCTGCCTACCCAGGAGGGCCATGACGTTCACTGACCGTGAAACTGACAAATGGCCAGTAAAGCAGCCGCAGCGGTGTGCATGCGCACTGACAAGCCAGCTGAGCTACGTGACCATAGGCACACATGTGCACACTGAATTGAAGCTGTAACGCTAGCTTCCTGTCACACTGTGTAATGATACGGTACACAAGCGGTAGAGGTTTGAGAAAGTAAAACAGAAACAAACAATGAGATTTCCTTGCACACGTTCGCACTCATGGGCATGTTTAACGCTTGCAACACATCTAATTTAGTGACCTTTACTGTTTTACTCTCATCCCCTCTGGCATTTAGTAGATTACATACAGCAATGCACAGACACATGCTCTTCTTACTGTCCTCTTCTGGAAAAATATGTCACATCCTTTTGAGAGCCGTAGATTGTCCGACATGACGGGCACAAATTCTGCCTCCGGTTTCACAGCCACGGCCTTGAAGAGAGTCAAGGAGGAACGAAGCCAATTCAGACGATGCTACATCAATCTGCAGAGAGAGGGACAGAATGAATTACAATACCACCTGTGGTTCTCCACAGACGTGAACAAGAAGCACCTCACAGCCATTAAACTGTCTGAGAGATGACTTTGACTCACCTCAATGGTTCAGGCCTTGATACTCACTAATTAAAAGCTTCAGGGATCTATTTATAGGTCAATTTACCCAACGCCATACAAGCTGTCAGCTTGTGACTCAGCTAATTTCAAGCAATGGCTCATCCTGTGTACAGTACACACACAGGACATCTCCTGCTAGCTTGCTCAACTCTCTATTTTTTAATGTTTTGTCACAGCTAAAGAATCTCTTTTAAGCAGTTATCCCTTATTTATTAATCTTAGTGCGAGATTAATATTCGTGCTCCTTACGATTTTTCTTTCCTGTCTTTTATCTTAAGTGTGAATTATGACCTGAGATTCCTCAGTGGATTAAATGGAATTCATAATTGAGTGTTAGATGAAGCAGTTCTTTATTACTGCCTAACCTTCTGTTTTGAAGTCAGCAGAAAGTCTAATGAAACCTATTTACTATCTTAATACATGTTTGTGGTCTTATTGAGAACAATTAATCACTTCACATTACTTCAAAGAAAAAAACAAAAGATTCTTTGAAATCTTTAATGAAAATGCAAAAAGTTTTAAAGACTTTCCTGGTCGGCTGACATCTTCTAGGCCACAGGAGCTACGTAGCCATCAGCTGAACAGCTGTTTATAGTCAAATATTGTAGCTACTGTACAGGCATTGTTTGCCTAACAACAGCTGTTTGCCTGTTAAACTACTGTTGTAGATAATTCAACTATTCCACAAGGTTTCCGTGGTCCGTAAAAAGTATTACATTTACTTGTATCAAATTTAAGGACATAAAAAGCTTTAAATGGTACAAGAAAGTCTTAACTATGATTTCAAAAGGTCTTAAATTTGTTTGACGGAAAGACAAGAATTGCAATATGCCTTAATGTGATGATTACACTTCAAAAGGCTATGATTTCATTGAGTAAATATGAGCGCTGCACTTTTCAAAGTCAGATGTTGTGCTGCTTTGTGTACTGCGGTTACCAGGCTATAAAAGTACCACCTGCTGGCAAAGAATGATTTTGCATTTTCAATAAGCCTGTCTGCTGTTTTACTTCAGACCAATGTGAAAATCAAACAATGTTTTTACTCTGCAAATACGCAGAGTTGTAAATGTGAACTGGTGGATCGACAAGAAGATAATGCATTATAAAAATCTAAACAAGTAAGGCAGTAAATCAAATGTTATTTAATTAATATAGTAATTGATAAAAAAAAGTTTTTTTTTCTTATTGTTTTTTTTTTTTTTTTTCTCAAGTATTTTACAGTTTAATATGATATCATAGGCATGGCGCTCACATGGTATTCATTTTATTTGTGCGGGGACCAGTTGCATAAACTTAGCCTCTATGTTAAGACAATGTCTTAAGGACTAGTGGGACCAACTAGCAGTTAGCCAAGGGGTAATCAGTCTAATTATTTGGATTCAGCTTAGACTAATCTACATTTTTATGTAACTGAATTTTAAAAATTATGACCAGTCTCAAAAATAGCTGACTAACTTTTAAGACTACTCTTAACCTTTTATGCACCCAGCCCCAGATCTTTAAAAAAAAACAATTCTAAAATGTTTTACATTTGAACTTCAAAATCCTGTAGATACCCTGTTATAAAGTATTATCAGTTATAGCTGCTGATGCCATTATCAATCATGAATGTGATAAGGATTACAGCAGTAGGAAATAATTATACATTTAAAGGGATAGTTCGGCCAAAAATTATATCTTTTAATCACTCTTAAGCTGTTTAAGCACAGAAAAAGATATTTTGAGAAAAAAAAAGTTGACTGTAGCCATTGACTTTCATAGTGTGGGGAAAAAAAATATGATGGAAGTTAATGGCTACCACCAACTGTTTTGTTACCAAAATTCTTTAAAATATCTTCTTTTGTGCTCAGGAGGAAAAAAACTCATACAGATTTGGAACAACTTAAGGGTGAGTAAATGATGATAGAATCTTCATTTTTGGGGTGAGCTAACCATTTAAATGTGGTAGTGTTGAAATATGTTAAAAACTGTAGAAAAGGAATGTATTCATTTTGTTGGTTGTTTTTTTTTTTTTTTTCTTTTTTGCAAAATTTGTATAGATTAAAATTGTCACTTTCTAGACTTGGAATTCTGCTTAGAACATTGTTCTCTTGCTAGAGTCATAACCTTGTGAGCTGATTGCAAACATATGGCGCAGTAGCTCCTCGGGCAACCCATGTTCGAGTCCCAGCTCATGGAGAGCAAGCATAGATATGGCATGGACAAGAGACTTAAAGGAATAGTTCACCCAAAAATGAAATTTCTGTCATTGATTACTCACCCTCAAGTTGGAACACAAATTAATATATAAGCTTTCTGACCTTGCATAGATGCAAGGCAACGCAACTTACACGTTCAAGGACCAGAAAGGTTGTAACAACATCGTTAAAATAGTCCATGTGTGATTCAAATGTAATTTTATTAAGCTACGAGAATATTTTTTTATGCACAAAGAAAACTAAAATAATGACTTTATTCAACAATTCTTCCATGTCAGTCTTTGACGCACATTCATGAGAGTACCACATGCGTGGGCATTCCTCTGCTTCTAAACAAGATGCAGGTTCCTGAAGCTGCTTAGAAAGAATGTATAATGTGAAATATGGTAAATCAATTTTACTGGACTTGGTAAGAATGCAAACTCACCATCAGGTCGGGCTCCACTCTAGTATGAAACACTCACTTTTTATGATCCAGAAGATCAATTCAAGTTATTTTGTGTTGAACGTATTGTTTCACTTTTAAATACATCACATTACAAAAGTAGAATGGGTTTAAAATGCTGTTTCATGCTGATTTGAAAGCTCTCTCTTTATCTGTTCCTCTCTACACAGATTAACCATCCATGCTGAGTGTCCTATGCATCTGGAGGATTTTCCTATGGATGCCCATGCCTGCCCGCTGAAGTTCGGAAGCTGTAAGTAATTCTCTTGTCATTTAATTTTTTCTAGATTGTGTAAGTGACAGCTGCTCAGACTCTCGGGAGTATTTTATAAGTATATTGGCATGCATGTTGCCTTGTGCGCATGTACCCTGCGCAGTTAGCTCGGTCATGAAATCTGTGTAACATACTGAACTGGATTACGTGGGTGCAGGTTGAGCATCTAACTGCCTGTGACTACAAACAGACTCTTGTTTTCTTAAAGACAGTCCAGATCCGAAAAAATTCTGAGTAGCTTATCTTCAAGACACAGCTCAGAGAACCCAATAACGCAGTGCCTTTCTCCGGAACTGAGAATGGCACATAATGTCACACCTGACGCTTATTACCCATCTGCATTTGCTCCTTACAATAAACAACATCTATCCAAGACAGCGTTGTCGTTAGAATACAACATAAAAACCCCAAAGGCAGACCAAAAAAAAAAAATAGACCTTGTTTTTCTTATGTGGAGTCGCCAGTCCAAAAACAAACAAACATGTTTCGTAATTCTCCTCCCGTGCAGAGCTTTAGATTAATGGCCCAGCCAATGACACCAAAGGTCACCATGACGCAGCAGTCACACCTTTATGAATAAAACATCCCACTGGGCAATAAAACAAAAGTCTTCTGCTCATACATTTTCAGTAGTACCTATTCCCCCACAATACCTCTTTTTGACAGGCGCAGAATGGTGAGCCCTCATTGGATGTGTGATTCATGCCGCAGAAAGACAGCAAAGAACTGGCTGTTTAACAAGACATTGTACAGTGGGCTGCATAATTAGTGGCTTTGTTAATGACAGTCGATTATAAGCACTCTTCCCTCAATCCCCCAATCAACCCGCTCATTTGCTTTTATGTTTTGTTTTTTTTTTTCTCCATTTTCTATTGCAATTACAAAGTTGTCCGTTCATTTGTCTCTTTAAATATTTGTCATGTTTTAAGGCACATTTTCTGTTTAAAGATCTGAGAAATAGTAGAAAAGTGCTCATTTGGGTTGATTTCAATTCTGTTTTTGCATTGCTGGAGAAATGTTATCATTAATATTAATAGCAGCTTGTTTATTCTCTTTAAAGCAAGCGGAGCACATCTACAGCTGTAATAAACGTGTTATGATGAATAGCTCAAAATATAGCTTTTTTTTGTTAGATAGACTGATTTTATGGTGCTAATTAATCTGGTAAATGTCAAAATACACACTGACTGAAGTATTACAGTGCAAAAGTGCCCTATAAGCACACTGAAGAAAAAAAAAAAGAAAACACCCAGTGCATGATGGAAACATTTATGCTTTAACTTCTACAAGCTTGAATTAAGTACCAATATAGAATTTACTTTTTTTTTAATTATTGCCTGAACTAACTTTTTCATGTAAACATTACATTTGTTTTTCTGTAGTATTTACTACACCGCAGAATCATTTTTACTCTGGAATGCTTGATTGTAATTGGTCAGTCGTGGCAATCAATGTTTCTTGTATCACTCTGCGATCTCTTTCCTCTCATATTAGAAATGAGTCTGATTTAAACTCATAAAAAAGACTTTCATAAAAGTAACTTGTTCATGAATGAGACACAATGTGTATTTGGTTTTGTGTGCAAACATGAAGGACATTGTGATTGAAAAACTCGTCTGTTTTACATCTTTTAGCCTTGCATGATTTATTTGCTTGTAGTTTTATGTTCTGCCTGCACTGGCAAAAGAATGCAGACGTTCAAGGACCATTAACACGAACGGCATAAAAAAATAATCTTGATTCTCAACCGTATACTATTTTTCTTCTACTTATTTCTTTTCCATTATTTGGTCTGGTAAACAGGTTAAAGGTTCATTTCACACCAGCAGAACAAGTGCCCGGCTTTTATATGACTGTCAACCATGATGATTTATAATTGAGGCTAATGTGTAATGGCCAAGCGAGTAGAGATCTGAAAACACATAAAAGCTCCTCATTCTCTCATTAGCCACGTACTCGTTTTAGATGCTTGTTTTACAATAAACAACCGGTTGAGGTGTGTGTGTGTGTGTGTGTGTGTGTGGTTTGGCCAGTGATATTTCACACACGAAACGCTCTGAGACTTAGAAACTATTATTGGACTGTTAATCAAATTATAGCAAGGTCATTCACATAAAAACAGTGTTAGAAAGTCATATTCGATGACATATTTCCTTCTCCAGTCCAATTTGAATTGCTTCTAATTCATCCTCTCATGTTCTATTCTCTTTCTCTCTCCCATCCCCTTATTAATTGAGTTTTAGCCCTGGCACTAAATTTAAGACTTTCCTTGTAATGTGCTGGAAGTCTGTGACACCACTGACCTTTTCAGCCCATAGCCGTTTCTTGTAGGCCAGACTCCCTGTAAATATGAACCGATGCCAGTCGTCCAATTTAAATATATATTTCAACGTGGAATAATGCACTTCATTATCAATTACTATTCATAATGGATGAAGTGGCATTAAACTTGATGTGTTTAGCATTTGATTAATGACCTTCCAACAGAATAAAACAATAACGTTTCTCTGTGGCCATCAAAATTTAATTAGCAAACCTCTGCCTGCTGTGTGAATTATGTTTCTAGTGTTAAGCCTGCCAGCTTTTCTCCCGCTCGCTTGCTTAGAGTCGTGTGGGCGCACATGTGTCTGTCTGCGTATGTGAGTTGTTTGTTTC
Organism: Labeo calbasu; assembly: GCA_019740295.1. NCBI lineage: Eukaryota > Metazoa > Chordata > Actinopteri > Cypriniformes > Cyprinidae > Labeo > Labeo calbasu. The sequence goes on from JAHKKF010471632.1 coordinate 12,787, forward strand.
TGTGTACGGACCCCAAGATAATTGTTTTCCATGCTCTTTTGCAAAGTTCATCCTTGTGTATTCAAACACAATAAGTCTTGTGTTACGTTTACCCATTATATACACTAGATTCAAGGAAGCTGCTAATCGGAGGGAGCAGTTGACCCATGGTTAGTCAGCTTTTATTAAAGTTGCATTCCTATTGCCCTCATTCAGATGCATTTATTCACTTTATTTCCCCTGTATTTTATCATGAGCTCTGTTTTGTTCTAAAGTATGAATTTTCAGTTGCTGTTTTCCAACCCAGCAACTATATCATTCAAGGAAATAGGATTCTCTCAGAGGGGAAACAGACCAGTAAAATGTCTTTGCATTCAAACTGCACGGTGCATTAGGAATTGGTTTTCAGTGCAACTTAAATCTACACATAGTGTTTAGTAAAATAGTAAAATACAACTAGATAAAAACGTTTATCAAAATAAACTTTGAAGTTGGCTTGAGAAAGCTAAAACAGGAAGTTTAAAATGTTTTAAAAGCTAGAAGTTTGAAGGTTTTCAATTTGAAGTAGTTTGAAGTTTAAGATTAAAAAGATAGATAGATAGATAGATAGATAGATAGATAGATAGATAGATAGATAGATAGATAGATAGATTTTATCATGATTAGCCTGTTAGCATGTCTAGCATTTCATTAACATGCTGTTAGCATAATTAGCATGTTACTAGCATGTTATTATCATGTTGCTAGTATGTTGTTAGCATGATTTGCTAGTCACTAGCATGTTGCTGGCATGATTAGCATGTTACTAGCATGTTTTAGCATGATTAGCATGTTACTAGCATGTTGCTAACATGATTTCATCATGATTAGCAAAGTTAGCATAATTAGCAAGTTACTAACATGTTTCTTACATGATTAGAATGTTACTAGCATGTCGTTATCATGATTTGCAAATCACTAGCATATTGCTAGCATGATTCTAGCATGATCAACATGTTTCTATTATGATTGGCATGTTACTTGTATGTTGTTATAGTACGATTCTAGCATGATTAGCAAGTTATTATGTTACTAGCATGTTTCTAGCATGATTAGTCTGTTACTAGCATGTTGTTAGCATGATTAGCAAGTTACTAGCATGTTGTTAGCATGACAAGTTACTAGCACGTTGCTATGATTCTAGCGTGATTAGCAAGTTACCAGCATGTTTCTTGGATGTTACTACCATGTTGTTAGCATGATTAGTAAGTTACTAGCATGTTGTTAGCATGATTATCATGTTGCTAGCATGTTTCTAGCATGATTAGAGAGTTAGAAATAGAAAACTAAAAATAGTATATAGAAGGGAAGCTTGATTGAGTCTCAAGGGATTCTGGGAGTATTGACAGTTAGTTTTTAGTAGTCTTGGCTCATTTGAACATTCTGTCAATGTAAGTCTATGGGATTTTTCCCAGTTTAATTCGTTATTTTTAGGAAAAACGTAAATCTGATCAGTTAGAAAAGACTCCAGAGATATATGTATACAGTACATGGATGCTAACAGCGCTTAGGAAGGTGAACAGTTAATGAACAAATAACTATAGCTTTGTTTGCATGTAAATCACAAAAAGTCCTTGCAAAATACACTAGTGAAGGGTCATTCATAAACAATTTGTTCATTTCGTCTGTCACATGACATTAAATACCTTTGGCTGCATTATGATTCTCTAATTTGCAATACGATTCTGTAGGTGGACATGTTCTGAGAATTTGGCTTTTGAGAAAATATTATTTAATGCCACTCAGATTAACTAAATGAATAAAGATCGAACAAGAGAGTCTGTAAAATATAATGTCTGCTATTATAGACCTTAATCAGGTTAGATACCATATATAATTTCACAAAGATGAAAACAGGCTGTGAGGGATAGACTACCAGTCTGAATTAATGTGTGAAAACTTACCCCAGAGTGTTAATTAATCAACTAACATGTAGCCAAGGTGGTCATTTTTCACACATAAATTTGTATGACGTCATATATAAAGTTAGTTCTTGAGTACATGCCTTTACTATTCTTTAGTTCATATTAAAGGAAACCCAAGATATTAAGACGTGAAAAGCTTGCACTCCATGAGCAAATGGTGCTACCTGTTGCTATTTTTAGTGCAACACAACTCGGAAAATAAAATACTGATATGATGACCACAGCTACTGAAAGAGCTTCCAGATGACAATGGATATAAGCGTAGGCTTAAACCAAATGCCGTACCATCGATTTTTCTCAGAAGGAGTCTAAACACCCCGTATATCAAGTGAAATCCATGCTGAAAAACTCCTTCAATAGCTGCAGCATCATGACCATCGTCAGCATGTTTACATCCTGCCAAGATGACATCTAGTGTTTCTTATCTCTGCCGTTTGAAAGCTCTATCAGCAGCTGCGGTCTACTAAAAGCCTCAAAGGCATCAGGTCTAAAGTGGAGAGAACGAAGATGCGGGACTTAAGAAGTTTTATTTATCCACAGAATTTTATTTTCTGATTTTTGTGTTCAGGTAAAAATAGCAACAGATAGCGCCAGCAGCTCACTGAGTGCCACCATTTCACGTCATCAAAATAATGGCGACCCCCATAACCCAAAATATGTATAAAACGATAGGGATTTTTAAAAAATGCATTTTTTTTTAATGGTATTTCATTAAAAGACATAATTTACATTATATTAAGCCACACAAGTCTTAATATTAAATATCTTAATATTTAATTTAGGTATTAAATATACCTAATGATTATTGAGTCATTGATTATTAATGTACAAGTTTAACAAAAACTCTGCATTAAGAATGCCACCATGAAATTAAATCTAAATATAAGGTTGCAAAGGGCAAACCTAATGGTTACTGCTTGCTGAACGAGCCAGTCAGTATTGCAGTTTTATGTATGGTAGTTAAAGGTTAATGTCACCACAGTTCAACATGCTGATATGGAAAAAAAACTTCCATGCAGTAAATGGAACAGTATTGTAATTGTTTAAAAAAAAATTGGTGAGAATAAACCAATACTTTTGTGGTTTGTCTCTCTAAGATGCCTACACCAACAACGAGGTTGTCTACATCTGGACAGCGGATGATGAGAAATCTGTTTCTGTGGCTCCTGATGGTTCTAGACTCAACCAGTATGACCTCTTGGGCCATGTCATTGGCAAAGAGACCATCAGCTCCAGTACAGGTAAGCACTTTTCTCTTTTGCACCAGTCAGATTGATTACGTAGTGAATTTAAGCGGCTCAAAAGTGTTCATAAAGCTAGTTATAATCTCATCAAATGGTAGCAAAAGTATAACATTGTTTTAAAATTTGTAATCATTACATAATTCAGATTGCATTTATGTTATTTATAGTTGTAATGCATTATTTACTGTTATTCTTCAATGTGGAAAGTGCATATATCACATTTTCTTAACGGGGTGCTATTATGCTTTTTGACTTTTTGAACTTTAGTCAGTGTGTGGCGTGTATCTTTGGGCATAAAAAAGATCTACAAAGTTACAAATCTCAAAGTCCAATCCAAAAGGAGATATTTCGTTTTTAAAAAATCCCTTTTCAAGAACTACAACGAATGGCTCCTTTGGACTACAGCGTTTGTTTTTCACATGCAATGATGTCACAAATAAATCCCACCCACGGAAATTCAAATTGTTGGAGGGTGCGTATGGACAAGGTGGGGGATTAGCCTAACTTTAGCAATGCAGCGCGGAGAACCGCTTCAACGAGCCGCAACGCGGTGGGTGTAAGCACAAGCATTGACTACAACGGCCGATTCAGAGCAGTAACGCGCCACAGACCTGTGCAATACAAGGCGCGATCTACTCCAGTTGCCGCGTCGAAGCTGTAATGCGCCGCAGACGTGTGTGGTAAGAGATTTATTCATCATACAGTGTAGATAGCTTCACTTATAATGCAAGTGCATAAACTTGCACTAGAATAGGCTAGGCTGATCAGTAATTATGTTCTTTGATAATGTTAGGCTTTTAGTCTTATGCTGGAGCTGGTTTCGGTCAATGAAACTAAGTATGTAAATAATTAAATACTAATGTCCTAATTTCTACACTTGCAAGCAGGACCTAAAACTAGTTTTGCCACATCTGCCAATGGCTGGTGATTTGAGAAAATTTATCAGCCCTAAATATTT
>JAHKKF010471637.1:0-11788 GCA_019740295.1 Labeo calbasu
TGTTTGATTACATCACTAATCGATCTTTACCATACATCTCTGCCATATGTACATCAACTTGACATCTAGTAAGCTACTACTAAAAAAACCTTTAATTTGCTGTAAAGTTGCTTTGCAACGATATGTAAGTTCGTTGCAAAGTTGCACTCGTGAAAGGTGCTATACAAATAAATTTGAATTGAAAGTTTATTATGCAATCATAACACTTTAAGTATGTGAGCATATTTATGTTTTTTGTAATACTTTAGTTTGGGGACCAATTCTCACTATTAACTAGTTGCATATAAGCATGGATATTACTAGCATATTGGCTGTTTATCAGTACTTAGAAAGCACATATTAATGCCTTTTTCTGCATGACCATATTTTAGATCACTTAATCCTATCAAATACCTAAAATTAACAACTACCTTAAAAATTATTAATAAGCAGCTAATTAGTAGTTTATTAAGGCAAACGCCATAGTTAATAGTTTGGTGAGACTAAAGTGTGATTATATATAGAAGAGTAGAAATGTAAAAATGTGTACCTTTTCCAGATATTACTTCATTTTCAATGCGCCACCGAAATCCAAACTAGTAACAGAAAAGTTTTAATTCAGTAAATCTGATTTAAGATAAAAAAAAAAACATGTTGAGAAATGCATTTAGCATAAGAAACATGTAATCCTATAAAATGTACTGCATCATATCTGATGTGTGAATTTCTAAGACTTCTAAATTATTAACACGATCAAAACTATACTATACTATACAGAACGTGATGTACTATGCAACACACATGGAAACATTTTTGTCTAAGGGTTCAACAATCTGTTCCATTTCAGATGATTCAATACAGATATTTTGATATGTCAGGCTTTCCAAGGATAGAAAGACAAGGCAAACCTTATTTTCTTTGTATCTGCTGAGGTCAGCAATACAGTACTCCTTGAAGAGCTTATCGTAGTACTTCTTTGCAAGCTCTTTTTCCCTAAAAAATGTCAGAAGCTTTATCTTAGGGTGACTGTGCAAAGATCGAGAACAATATTCAAGATTAAAATTAAAACCAAATGATTAGAAAAGCAGGCATTACCATGTCATATCCTCCTCATCCTCCTCTCTCCACAGGAAACGGTGGTTTTCTCTCACCACATCCAGATCTGTCTTATCTTTAGACCTGCGGATAGAAACACACAGCTCCAGTCAGCATCTATCAGAGCAAATAACCTGAAATGGAAAACTGAAGTGTGTAAATTCTGCAGCAGTTAACTGTATACATCATATGTTTAATATCATCATTGACAGCATTTCTACAGAAGCCAGACAAAGTAAACCGCTCACTTGGATCGTCTGAATTCCTCAATCTTTCCTCCATAGTACAGAATGTAGTCGCTGACAAACTTTTTGTGACGTTCAAACTTACAAAATGCTGTTAAGGATTTTTTTATCACTCAAAAGAAAAGCTTAGATGAGGAAACAATTGTTTATAGTTCAATAACAATGGTTGAACCTCCCTAAAAATACTCTTTCAACACTTTTATATGATTCATATACAAATTAATGTTATTCTGTCTTTTATTACGTAGTCTAATTCAGTCTCTAGAACTGAAATCACAAAGTGCAAAATGAAATGTGAAGAAATATAAAGCTTTTTGAAAGCTAAAAACTGACACTATCACAATAGTTTTTGAAAAATTCTCAGGATACAGCGTTCATTGATATCAGGTGTTGCCGTCGATTTCTGGCTTCCTCTCTGTCAGCAAAAAAAAAAAAAAAAAGAAAAACCAACATTTATATCAGTACACACACATATTGGACATTATGGACTTTGCTATTTTTGATGGATGTGACCTCTACCTGTCCCATTCATGAGCAGCAACATTTTTATGAGCCACCTTGGTGTGTTTTCCTTTCTGGAATGGCTTCTGTAACAGCTCATCTTTACCTGCCCTAAAACCAAACACACGCAAGAAGAACAGCATTAAAGTGAAAGCATTTATGCTAACTGCATTCTTTCTAAATGCAAGATTATTTTGCTTTAAATTTATTTACTTTACAGATATACAAAAATCCTTCCCTTTCCTGGAATTGTGTTCACCCTGATGCCATCCAAGATGTAGATGAGTTTGTTTCATCCCTGGAACAGATTTGGAGTAATGCAGCATTATAACACTTGCTCACCAGTGGATCCTTTGTAGTGAATGGGTGCCGTCAGAATAAGAGTCCAAACAGCTGATAAAAACATCACAATAATTCAAAAATAATCAGCACGACTCCAGTCCATCAATTAATGTCTTAAGAATTAAGAAGTTTTTACTTTAAACCTTTGCTTCTAGCTAAAATATGAGTCTTTAATCCATAATAACACTTCCTCCAATGAAAAAGTCCAGTTTAAAACTGTTTTGCACTGTTCTCACTTGTGAACTGTGCTTGATCTATTTAGATTTCTCTACTGATTCAGACAAAACATCTTTTCCACAGGAGAAAGCAATATTAGTCGTAGAGGACTTGTATGAAGTTTTAAATGACTTGTTTCTTATAAACATGCAGCTTTTTATTTCACAAGACATTAACTGATGAACTGGAGTGGTGTGGATTACTTTTGGATCATTGTGATGTTTTTATCAGCTGTTTGGACTTTCATTCTGACGGCACCCATTCACTGTAGAGGATCCACTGGTGAGCAAGTGACATAATGCTACATTTCTCCAAATCTGCTCTCATTAGGAAACAAACATTTCCATGGTGCTCTCCCCAAAAACAGTATTTTTCTCACCTATTCTCACCATATTTGGACTGCCCTCCACCACCATCATCATCACTGAAATCTGAGTCATACCCTCCACCTCCATGGACCTAACACAGAATGCAACACAGCATTATCATGGTACAACAACAGGACACTGATAACATAAAAAATGCATAAAATCACCATCAGAAAGCATAAATGCCACAAATTGAAGCACAAATGTCAACACACAGGTGATATAATAAACTACAGGATGAAAAAGTCAAGGGAAGGTGAGCAGCTGACCACAGCAGAGAGGGAAAGTACTCGGTCATCTTTATGGGTGATATACTGAGTCAGCTGCCCTGATGCCACTTCAGCACAGCACAGGAAATACAACACCCAGCGTCAAAGGCTGGAGGCCACATCACGTGAAGGTCAGTTCTCACACTGACTACTGAGTTTCAGACTTTAGGACAACAACAACTAGACCAATGAAATAAATATATGCAATCTAATAACTGAAAACACTTAAGAGCCACCTGGTGAACTTAAATTACACAAAAATGCCATATTATTAATTATTACATATAACTAATAAAATATCTAACTGGTATATCATATATTTATAAATTATTAATATATTAAATTATTATTATTAATTATCATAGAAAACATTATATTAAGTAATTATATATTCTATAATTATATAATCACATAACATGTCACACCATGATTTTTTTAAGACTATAATTATCAACATTATTAAAACTTTGCTAAAAAACTTGTACACAATCTACTACATGCCTTCTGTCATCTGATTGATAGTTAATAGTTTTTTTAACAAGTAAAAGGCCTTTTAGTATAACTGTAAAACTGAAAACCTTCAGGTCATGATATGTCTTTTTGCTGTGAAATCTTTACTGAAAAAAAAAAAATGTAAGCATAACTTCTATTTTTGTAATATTTCAAAATGAATTTTTGCTGGATTGAAACAACTTAGGTTTACCTTTTTTTTTTTTTTTTTTTTTTGAAAAATCATGTTAAAATGTAAATATCAAATATGATACAACAGGCCAGGAATATTTATTTGTTCATTCCTCAATCACACTGTATGGCACTGGATTATATTCTTTAACCCACAATAAAAACTACATTGTTTTGCTTGTAAAATTAAGAATTACATATTATCTTATTATGACATATTATTGGGAAATAGTGTGGCAACTGATATTTATATGAATTTTATATAAGTATCCTTTTTTAATTTTATAAACATCTCATTGTTTTACATTACAAGTTACAGGATTTCATCTTACTTTTTGGCCATATAAAATCAGCACCTGCACCAAATAGCATACTTTTACTCAGTGTGAGCACCATATTTTCACTATATATTCCACATGTGCTATAAAATTCTGATTCATTACATTTTATGCAACACATATTTTTATATTTTGTTCAATAAACTGTTCTATTCTGAAATCGAAAATATATTATTTGATACATCAGGCTTTACAGGGTTAATTGCGTAGGTTAAAGAAATATGCTCAACACTTGTTATTGGTATTGCATGATCAAATATGTTCTAAAATGAATACAGTGAAAAATAATGCACCCTGTATGAATCTCCGACATGACACAAACATACTCTTTTCTTTCATGCATAACAAGCGGTCGCAGCATTACAGTGCACACAATTAAATCAAACCTCCAGTTACTGTGCATAACTTGCAATTCATAGCTACCTTAACAAGGTCTAGAGCAGTTTTATCCATGCCGCTCATCTTGTGTTTACATGCCGCTGAATCTCAGACTGGCGCGATGTGATGACGTACAAACCACGTGGCAAAAACAAAGGTAGTCCCGTCCTCACGTCTGCACGATGTCTGATTACGTTGTGCTGTATTTAATGGGAGCTATTACAGCTATTTCTATTGTCTCCGTTTGTTACAGTGCATTCGGAAAAATTGTTTTTTACGTATTTTAAAAATAAAATAAGAGATCCTAATGTGAATATATTACAGATAACATATAAAAGTGGCAAATAGCCAGGGCTTGGGTGTGATCAGTTGCCAGTGTTCTTTGTTTCAAAGAGACTTTATTGTTCCCATCATGATTCACACTTGTTTTCATCGGAAATTGGTGAAGATTCAGTGACTGGAAATTATAGGGGGTAAGGGGGCGAAGTGCCATTTTCTCAAAAGTAGAACAACTGGTCTTTTATGCGGAAAAAATGTTAAAAATGAAAGCACTGAAAGAGTTGCAGTGAGCAGGACAGGACTTTACTGTTCTCAAATGTCTATGTGAAAAATACATACAGTGTAACAAAGAAACATTATTATGGCCTTCCAACAAAGACCTGAAAGAAGAATCATATTATTATTAATATTAACAACAAAATATAATCAGTTTGTGAAAAATGCAATATATCTCAAAAACATTCAAAATATAATGTATATGTATGAATTAGCTCATAACGATAACAATACATTTGTTACAGTTTTTATTCATCTTTTTTATTTTTAGTTCATGTTAGTTCAAATGAAAATACATTAAGTAATGTAAATATTTACTAAGTACTTAATTAATGTTTTAATTAAATAAGTAATTAATGTTTTGCAAATATTTTTAGTAACTAATGTAGCGAGACCTTATTGTAAAGTGATACATATATACATATATATGTTTTACACACGACCAAACCCAAACATACACACTCACACGAATAGTAATATCGAATTTATTTTACTTTCATAACGCACGATATATATTTATAATCAATATTTACGTTATAAATATAACGTAGTTGAATTATGTAACAATTAAAACGCATTTTACTTCAAGTAATAGGCTACTATAAAAAAAAGAAAAACAATAAAACCCATGAAAGCATATAACAGCATAGTATTTCTTTCTTATTTCCTTCTGATTGCTTGAGGGGCGCAGGTGCATCTCTCCAAAGCCTCATGAATATTCTCACTATCACTTATTCATGGATTTGGTTCATGCGCATTCACAGTAATAACACCATTGGATGGCAGCTGGTACATCATGATGCAAAAGAGGGATTCTCCCAGGATCTGAAGGAATTGTTTGACGCTTTCCCCGCGTCGCCAAGGAAAATATTTTGGTCCGATAATTTTTTTTACGTTTACTTTCATTTTCACATGTTGATTTTTTCCTCGTTTTTTTTTAGATAAAAAGAAATTGGTTTAATATCAAAATCTGCATGCAACTAAGGAAATGTGAACCCGCTGGATATTTTCATTATAGCAGAACGAATCGTTTGGATGAGCGCCTGACACACTGAGACATAGACATTCATCACACGGACACAACTGAAGGGAGGCGACCAGCAGACCAGCACTTATCACCAGCGAAAACAGCACAGCAGCCCGCGGCACTCAGGAATACACCGGGACAGAATGGGATATGCAAACAGGAGCATAAGGGGATACACTTTCCTCCTCTGGGTTGCCACACTACTGCTGTTAGTAGAGAGCAAAAGAGGCAAACAGCCTAGATGCCACTCTGGATGCACATGCACCAAAGATAACGCCTTGTGTGAAAATGTGAGATCTGTGCCACACAGCTTCCCACCCGATGTCGTCTCACTGTAAGTGTCCTGTTTACACTTTACATTATGCTCCAGTACAGTACGAATTAATATAACAATGCAATACAGATTCGAATGTATAAGTCTCTCAATATGCATGTGTTGTATATGTTCTCCATACAGTGTTTACAAATAAATTACACTGGTTCTTTTCCCAACAGATCATTTGTGAAGTCTGGGTTCACTGAGATTGCAGGGGGAAGCTTTCTCCACACGCCATCCCTTCAGCTTCTGTGAGTTTCTGTTGGTGTTATGTGTGTGTTTTTTCTTTATTAGGATGGGGTGATCACCATGTTAAGTGGTCCAATGTTTGTTCTAAGCAATTACAGCCCGTCCCCCTTTAAAACAGCCAGTTTGGGGACACTCTTCAGCGTGTCTAATTTCTCAAAGCCTTTAAATTGGTGTGAATATTATGCAATGCGGCTGCTCTGTGAGAGACATGGCCCTGTCCTCGTGATAAACAAATAAGAAAATCTCTGCAGTTTTAAAATGTCATACAGACTTGCTACCAGAACACAAAACATCGAAGGCAGTAAGTAATGCATTTCTATGCAAATGTAAACTCACACAATAGCAAATGCAAATCTGACCGGCAGTATTATGCTAAATATGACCAGTCTTTATATCCTGATTTCTATCCTGATTGTGCAATAATTTGTCGTCGGCACACATGGAAAGAATTTATAAGAAGATTATGTAAAAATACCAGCCTGGTTGGGTACATGCTAGACTAGAAATAACAATGTGTGACAGGGGTCTTTCAGCAATATAATTAAAAACAGAACAAGAATGCCGATGTTATTTTGTCCTCATCAGAATGAAACTGATTGCCATATACTCAGGTCTGGGGCTGATTTAACTTCTGAAGTGAAAAATATTTGTGGTCACAAATGTTTTGTGGTTGTACTTTTTTGTGTTAACAAATGAAACATTGCTTAAGGAGTAGTTCATTCAAAAATGAAAGCCTCAGGCCATATCAGAACAGATTTGTTGAAACTGAACACTGCATTACTTTCAACAATGGATCCTCTGCAGTGAATGGGTGCCGTCAGAATGAGAGTCCAAACAGCTGATAAAAACATCACAATAATCCACAAGTAATCCACACCACTCTAGTCCAACAGTTAACATCTTGTGAAGTGACTAGCTGTGTATCTATAAGAAACAAATCCTTTATCAAGATGTTTTAACTATAAACTGTCACTTATGGCCAAAATAGTGTCTATAATCCATAAAAAAATCCCCTGTTGTCTTCTCCCATGAAAATCTACTGTCATATTTGTTTGGAATGTCATTGTTTAGATGGTTTTTGCTTGTAAACACTGCATTATCTGTTTGTACTTCCCTGCTGACTGAATGACTTTTTCACTGGAGAAAGCAATAAAAAATATCATGCAAAGAGGATTCGTATGAAATTAAAAATGTCTTGATGCAGCTGAAGGACTGAGGTCATGTGGATTGCTTGTGGATTATTGTGATGTTTTTATCAGCTGTTTGGACTCTCATTCTGACGGCACCCATTCACTGCAGAGGATCCATTGTTGAGTAAGTGCTGGAATGCTATATTTCTCCAAATCTGTTCTGATGCAGAGACAAACTCAAATACATCTTGGATGGTCTGAAGTTTTGCATGAACAAATTTTGAAACTATGTTTTGTTTTTTCCATGTCTTCTTAGATTGTTTACAGCCAATTCTTTCGACTCCATCAACGAAGATGCTTTCCAAGGCCTGCCGCATCTGGAATATCTGTGAGTTTGATTTTCTGTGTTTGAAACCGTCATCATTCAGTCTTTTTAGATTACCTCTCAGGTTCAATATAAATGCAACACTCTGTTTCAGATTTATTGAAAACAACAAAATTGAGTCCATTTCACCTCATGCCTTTAGAGGTTTGAAAACTCTCATTCACCTGTGAGTATATCAACGTTTTTAAACTGTAAAATACAAATACATTGTTATAATATTATATTTGATGTACCTAATTATTACTATATATAGTAAAATGTATTTTTTGTTCATGTTAATTGATAAAAACGTTTATGCTCATGTTAGTTCACAACTTATGTCAACATATACAAATTCTGTAGTAGTAAATGTTGAGATTAACATTAACTAAGATGAATAAATGCTGTACTGTTCTTTCTTAATTCATGGTAACTAATTTAGTTTAGTAGTTAGCTAATGTTGACAATAAGAACCTTTTTTTTTTGTTAGGAGTCTTGCCTACAATAATCTTGAGACGCTGCCCAAAGATATTTTCAAAGGAATGGATGCCTTAACAAAAGTGTATGTTTTTTTACACTCATCTCCAACTTTCTTGTTATATAAGTAAAAGTGATTTAAATATAATCTATTAATCTACTGAGCAGGGATCTCAGAGGAAACATGTTCAATTGTGACTGTAAGTTGAAGTGGCTGGTGGAATGGATGTACAGCACTAATGCAACGGTGGATCAGTTATACTGCAGCGGGCCTCCACCCTATCAAGGGAAGAAGATAAATGACCTGGTGCCTCAGTCTTTTGACTGCATTACAGCAGGTAATTGTGCACTAGATTTTCCTGAGCACAACAGATTTTGACTTTGAAGTAATCTGATCCTGCATGTCTGCTGAAATGCTTAGAAATGCATTGTGTATAAATAAAAGGCATTACATAACATTCGTCATTATTTATAGTCAATTTCTGCGTAAGTGTGAATTTTACAAATAAAAGTAGATCTCAGAATAGTTTAAAATAGTAGCAGGCTGATGTTTGTTAATGGCCATTGCATTGGTAAATAATGAAAAATATAGACAGCAGGGTTACTATTAATTTATAACAAAAAATAAACATTACTAAACTAACTAAACTCAATCCAGTGTATGGGGTAATGCATTACAAGTAACATGAGTTACATAATCAGATTACTTTTTTCAGGTAACTATTAAAGTAACACATTACTTTTTAATTTACAAGAAAATACAGAGTTACTTTTTCAAATACATAATGCCAGTTACTTATCCCATTTACTGACTGACTCATTCTCCTGTTCCCATGCTGAGAGAAATTGGTAATAAGTGCAGAGGAGTTGTGTGTGCTGTGTAAACATGATGATTTCTGTAGTTCTAGACAAAATATCTACTCACCTGCACAAAAACAGATTCAGTATTCCTCATTATGAATTAAAACAGTGAAATGCAAACTCAGAATATGATGCAAACCTGCAATAATTAAATATGTTAAATAACACAAATATCCTTTATATATTTAATCCCATTTTATATACCACCTGACCTTCAATGATTCAGTTCAACCATACTAATAAGCAAAAGTTACTTTAGTATTTTTTTTTATTGCTGAAAATTGTTGAACTTTCTTCTCATGCATTTTGCTGAACAGACGTGAACTTACTTTTCCTTCTGCCTTAGGTTTATTAATTTCACTTTTGTTGTGAAAGCGCTTTTATGTTTGCCAAAAATAGAACTTTTTATATTAAAAACAAACAAGCAAGCCCTGCCCAGTTTTAAACAGTAATGCAAAAGTAATGCAAAAGTAACATAACACATTACTTTCCATAAAAGGTACTTAAGTATCATAATTAGTTACTTTAACTATTATTAACCATAATAATACTGGCTAAAACCATAATAACCATAATAAAATCATTTTGTTACTTGAAATAAAATATAATATTAAAAAACTTAAACAGATTTCATTTTAGCTAGTTTCCAAAGCAATATTTCTTATTTTTGAAGTATTAAAATATCTACAAGTATATTGATAATGTCTGTAGTAAATAAAATAAATTTAAACTATATAGATCTATGTCAGTGGGTTAGAGCCCTGACATATAGAGCAACTGCACTTCTGGCAACCCAAGTTTGAGTCCTGACAAGCGGTCTGTTGCCAGTCCCATTCCCAGTTTTCCATCCCACACATTCCTGTCATTCTCTACTGTCCTGTTTGTTAAAAAGCATGAAAAAGGTCAAAAAAATGCAAAAAGTAAAGTGACAAAAAAGCAACAAAATTAATAAAACTTTAACTAAACTTGAAGTGAAAACATAAAATATAAAAATAAAATCTTTTTGTTAATACTAAAATACAAAAACTATAATAGTATATATATCAATGATACCAAAATATCACTGCCAGAGAGCACAGTGGCTGATGTTTGTAATGTAATTTTATGATACGAAAGTAAAATGTGTGCTAAATGCCCCCAAAAAAAACAAAAACAAAAACATGCCAGTTGATACAGTTATAGGCCCATAATCACAAAATGCCTAAATATAAATGATAAATTGGCCTGGCTGATATATCATCTGTTAGCCTCACACAATAGCAATAATTTATTTATAATTCATTGTTTCTCCCTAATTTCTCTTTTTCATCTTTTAAATTTTCCTTTCTAAAATAGCCTACCGATTATATAAATTCGAAAAGTCCAGTTTTGTGGACATTCACACATAGGCTAGTCATTAGTCAGGTGGCGATACAGCATTTGACCACTGGAGTTCCAAAAATCAGGTTAGATTTAACAAGGGTTTCAACATTGCATCAACTACTGATGAACACATTAATTTTTATTTGAATTAGCACGCTAGTTTTTTTTAAACCATGCATTATTATGCCTTTTGAAGGCTTTTGTCTTTCAAACTCATTAAAAGGCATATATTCACTTTCTTATTTACATGTAATGCAGGCTTTCCAAAACTTTTTGTTATCTAAACCTTATTCACCAAATGTACTTTAAGTACATACTTTACTTTAAATACCCCTGAGATTTTAACATAAATATTTCTATAATTATCACATTTGCATGTTCAGTGTTTCTTTGATGTTGATTGAGGAATAGTCCCGCCTTCTAAATGAAAGAGCCAGTCGCTCATTGGTAAAGTCATTGCGTCACTGCAGTGGCTGTGAGAAGCTCCGGTTCCCATAGGAACCTGAGGCTAGACCAGCCAATGCACATGCACAGTCAAAAGCACATTATGACTGCGCATGCGCATTGGCTGGTCTAGCCTGGAAAATAAGCTTTTTAAATGCTATTTGAGCATAAGAAACAACATTCATGGGGCAATTCATTTCAGATTTTTGTTGCTGGTTTGACAAATGTAATTTAATCGCGAGTTCAGCGAGCAGTTTTTGAGATTTCAGGATTCCCCCATTCATTAAGATAAGACTTGGTCTTGTATGAGCTGCCCAAATATGGCTTTCCTTGAAAGGGACTTTGTTTTAAAATGATTTATTTTAATGATTTAATTAATTGTTAGCTTTTCAGCTAGCTTTTCAGGAGAAGTCCACTTCCAGAACAGAACTTTACAGAAAATGTACTAATGTACTTTCTTTCTTCAGTCGTAAAGAAATTATGTTGTTTGAAAAAAACATTTCAGGATTTTTTCCATATAGCGAGACAAGACGATCATCTGAGATTAAAAAGTATATAAATTGTATTTTCTTAATAAAAATAACTGATCGT
>JAHKKF010471643.1:0-15551 GCA_019740295.1 Labeo calbasu
AAAATCCTGAAATGTTTTCCTCAAAAACCATAATTTCTTCACGACTGAAGACAGAAAGACATGAACATCTTGGATGACAAGTAAATTATTTGTGAATTGTTGTTCTGGAAGTGGAGTTCTTCTTTAATGTGTGTTGGCAGTGTATGTACAAATCTACCCTATAATGATAAAAATCCATGCAGTGGTTTTTAATTTGTAAAAATAATATCCCCTTTTTCAAATCGAGCCATTCTCAGATGCCTGTCGGTGTGGCATCACAGTTGAATGAGTGTCTTACCTCAGATCAGCTGTCACAGTCCAACCTCCGTTGTTTTGATGCCGAAGCAGGGATGAAAGTTAGACAAGAATATCTCAGATTGAGCGATTGAGGTGTTGTGTTGTTGGATGTAATAATGAACATAGTGGTCGTCATTTACTCCCGACTTATGAACTGCTGATGATGCAGTGGATTAAGTTTGTTTGTGAAGGGAATGCACCTCCCGATCCGCATAAATGCGTCTATGTATATGTCTATGTGCGCACAAATCAATCGTGATCCAGCTTCACCTACAGCAGAACTGAGTATAAGGGTTTTTTTTATGAATCTCTGCAATCACCTTTCCTAATAACGTGCTAGTTAGCAAGTTTAGTGGCTAAACGTGGCTAAACGCGGCTAAAGTAAACAAGCTTGTCACTCCACAGAGAGAAGAGAGGGGCGGGGCAAGCAGAGCTCATTAACATTTAAAGCAACCTCGACCAGAACAGGATGATTTTGCAGTGCTGATTTTGGCAAGGTAAATCGGGTGTTGTTTTACACAACCATTGAGAATTTTTAACCAAAGTATATTATAGACTTTTCATTAAGACCCTAAAGAATCATATCAGCTTGTGGAAAATGGGCATCCGATGACCCCTTTAAAGGCGATTTTCTCAATATTTAGATTTTTTTGTACCCTCAGATTCTAGATTTTCAAATAGTTGTATCTCAGCTCTCTTGTATCTCAAATGTTGTTCTATCCTAACAAACCACACATCAATGGATGATTAGATGATGTATAAATTTCAATTTAAAAAAACTGACCCTTATGACTGGTTTTGTGGTCCAGGTTGACATTTAATTATCACTATATTATCTGCAAGCACATTTAAAAAAAAAAAAATACATTTAAGATACTGCAAGGCACATTCAATACAATTACACACACTTCTTTTTCGGAAAACAAACAAACAAATAATCTCTGCATTATTAATATAATATAAGATTAAATGATACAAAACAACAATAGCAGCAAACAGAAGCTAGTAATTTCAGCTCCCCTGAAAATTTGAGTGCTGTTTTTTGTATGCTTGACTTTTGACTCTCTTTTAGAGATGATTAATTTTGCACTATGACAGTGATTGTCAACAACTGAATTGACCTGCTTTTGAATTAATTATGACTCTTGTTGGTTTGCTCAGTAATCTGGTTAGTCAGTATCAGGCAGGAAATCCCTGCCAACTTTAAGTTCCAATATTGTGGACAGCTGCCTACATTATTTCATACAAAGTAGACATTAACAAAAACTAAACAAAATATGGCAGAACAATTTATAATGAATGTTAATATATTCCTTCAAATGTCTGTAATCAAATTGGGTATGAGTAATATATTTTGTCATATAATAAGTGAGAATTACACACTCTTGTTGTTGGTGGGTAAATGATTTATTCTGCATTTATACAAATAATTTCACGTTTTCATTAAGAATAACAAATTCTCAACACTGATTGAGCTTAATGTCAATAAGCACTAAGTGTTTTGTGTCTGTATTTGTTTGCCATTTTAAATGTGGTTTGAATGAAAATTTGATGGGCCCTGTGGTTACTTTGAATGCGTTGTTAGTTTCAGTCCACCTTGCGGTTTGAATATTTGAACAAATAAGGATTTCAGACTCTGCATGGCAAGAAAATCTCATCAGATCCATTCGGTTGCATTTTGACCTGTTTTGAACCATAAAGAAAGATTAAAATTTAACAATCAGCTTTGTCTCTGATTTTCCCCCATAAAGGTTAACAATTCAGCAGATGGATCAGGTTTGAAGAGGACATGCACAATCCTCTGTTCATGCTTCATCTTTTATTCTTTGACATACTGATGTTGTCATGCAAGTTCTTGTAGCCCATCAGAGGTATTGGGGTTGAAGGTGATATTTTCAAGATTCTCACCATCTTACATCTTACATCCTCCCCCAGCTATGCCTTTTGAAACTATAATTACAACTCTGATTGTTGCTGGAGTTGAAAGTTCAACTATAGTTTTCAAGACATGTCACATATAATTACGCAATATACGCAGAAGATGTCACCTCAACCCACAATGTAATGACAGGCAGCTTCCCTGATGTTTTTCCCGTTAACTGCATATTGTTTCTGTCTGAAATACTCCCTCAACAGCAATTCCCAGGTTATTTAACAACCACATAGTAACATTTTCCTTAATAAAAGAGTTTTTCCATAAGAAATTGACATGACATTTAGCACTTAATAATAGTCCGAATACATCTGATGCTTTAGTATAAAAAAAATACAGTATTCACTGATTTCCTCTGCAAACTATTTAGTTGTAATAGTTTTTAAGAAGTGCGTAATTACTACAGAATTGCACGACCCCTCTATAATTGTACAGTAATTACAGACGGTACCTCTGTAACAGTTTGGAAAGAGTCTAACATGACAAAACAGACCAATTAAGTGTCTAACATGAATAAGATTCTAAATCAGTCCATCAATACAAAGAAACCCTTCATTTATATAAAGGAACATAGTACAAATGTGAACTTTATACATGAACTAAAGTCAGGCATGTCATATGCAAGTTCTGAGGACTTGAGGACCTTTTTACTCAACTTTTATTTTATCGTAACATTTCAAACAGGGGACCTGAGACACGTCAGACTGATATTCAATCTCAGGCCTCTTCTGAGGAGGTTACAGTTGTTATAACAGATGTACTTTTTAATACCGCTGTACTAGTGTAAGGTGTAACTAATTTATCTTCTGCTTTACAAAGTTATTATACAAGATTCTCTTTCAAGATCAGTTTGACAGTAGGATGGATATCTAAATCTGAATCTGTACTTGATGTTAAAAAAGTAAATATGTTGTCTGCCGGAGAATATGACTGTTGGCACGTACATTTTAACCATGCTACATAAATGTTTTTAGCAGAACCTATTTTCTAAATGTTGTCAGTTACCACAAAAATAGCAAGTCCTGTGAAATGTGTTGTGGCACTTGAAAATATGGCATGTTTGGTTCATTTTTGTTGTTGTAGAGCAGAGTTTTGCGTAGGTTGTATGTTATTTTCAAACGAGCATTAACGTTTTAGTGTCACTCACCAGACATTTGGACTTGTTTTGGACTGATGAAGAGAAACACCTGTCTATGCCATTCTAAAGCTTGGGAGTGCAAGGATAATTGTTAATATAACTCAGACTGCATTTGTCTGAAAGAAGAAAGTCATGTACACCTAGCATGCACGGAGGATGAGTAAATAATATGCTACAGTAGTGCTGGGTAGTATCGTCAGCCTGCAAGATTGCCAATACATGATATTATCATGCTAATTTATTTAATTATTTACACACTTAGTTTCATTGCCAGAAACCAGCTCCAGCATAACGCTAAAAGCATCCTAACATTATCAAAGAACATCATCACTGATTAGCCTAACCTATTCTAGTGCAAGTTTATGCATTTTAAAAAACACGCAATCTACGCTGTATGATAAATAAATCTCTTACCACACACTGCACACGTCTACGCGGCAACCAGAGTAGAGATTGCGGCTTCGGCATGTGTTTCTGCGCTGCATTGCTAAAATTAGGCTAATCACCCCCTTACAATTCGAATTTCCGTAGGCGGGATTTAATTTAATGATATTCTAATGGGCCGTGTTGTGACATCATTGCATGCAGAAAACAAATGCAGTAGTCCAAAGGAGCCATTTGTTGTAGTTCTTGAAAAGAGATTTTTAAAAACGAAATATCTCCCTTTGGAGTGGACTTTGAGATTTGTAACTTTGTAGATCTTTTTTATGCCCAAAAACACACAACACAAACTGAATAAAATTAATAAAGTGAAAAAGCATAATAGCACCCCTTTAAGAGAATTTTGCCTTTGTGTTGCTCATATTTATAATCCTGTGGAACAGGTAGTCATGGCTGGACAATTTCATGCTCCTAGTGTGCTAAAAAATGTAACTATGAATGGAAAAATACTTCAGAGATATTTTACTCAAAGAATTTGTAGGGGTGCCAATAATTGTGGCCAACATGCATTGGGGAAAACATGTATTTCATAATGTGAGTTTTCCCCCACTTTCAGTTGTTTTACTTTTGTTATCATTCCATGTATGTCATTGTGTTATGTTAGAATATTTACATTAGCTGGATGTTGATAACTTTTCACAGACAAGGTTTATAAGATTCTATCACACAGGAGTTTGTTTTCAATGTTTTCATTTATTCTGGTTTGAATACTGGCCAGACCTCCACTGTAAGAGTATTTCAGTAAATGTGTTTTCTATTCTCTTTTTTATTCCAGCTCAGGATCCGGGTGGAAAGTATTGTCTGTACTAATCAATAACATGTCGCAGATACTGTCCATCAGGGACACTTTCTTACAGGAGGGAAAGGAGTTGGCGACACCAGAAGATAACGTTTCAGAGACAGACAGCATCTCTTTTTGCCTCTTTTAAAGCCATTGCGTTTTCACTGAGCTTTTAAAACATAGGGTGAATGTGAGGAGGGAATGCAATCATGATGACACCCAATGGGTTTAGTGAAGATCTGTTATA
The DNA here is from genome assembly GCA_019740295.1 of Labeo calbasu. Lineage (NCBI taxonomy): Eukaryota > Metazoa > Chordata > Actinopteri > Cypriniformes > Cyprinidae > Labeo > Labeo calbasu. The sequence continues at coordinate 4,817 of JAHKKF010471643.1, forward strand.
ATCTTATAGTCTGAATGGAAGGTGACTAATAATACTAGCCAAACAAAATAGTGTTGTTTGAAAATGTATAACTGTAATTTATTCACCTTACTTTTACAGGAACATTGCACATTAATAAACTGAAAATGTGCCAATTTAATGACAATCCATAAAGTAAATTTATGTAAAATTAATTGAAATCAAGGAGCATGATCACTGCTGATTATTTTCTTTACAGTGATAATAAATTAATGGTATTGAGTGACTTTTACAGTCTATTCTGTGAATATGCAGCATATTTCACATATGGCTAGCAGTGGATCTAATGAGCCTACTGCTTGTCAGCTGCTTAATGAATGCTGTAAGAGGGGAACCAGACTATGCAAGACAAGAAAATCTGTAAATTTGGTTAAATAGCCCAAGATCAGTAAGTTTTGATTTTTTAACAGAGTGAATAGCTTTGTTTACTTTGCATGCAATCAAACAATCTGTTAATTGGATTGATGGCTCAATCGGAGTAAAAAGTCTTCATGTAAATGCCTCAATCAATAAAATTAAGCTTAATCTGAATGAAATTTCAACTGGATTGGAAGGGTTAATTTAGACCCAAAATATTTATTAAATGTTTGCTAAAAAAACAAATTGACAAATGAGTTAGATATGTCATCAAAGCAAAAAATGACAGTTCTACTCACAGTAGCTCCGGTGACATTATTGCTGTGATAATGTAGATTTTCTCTGGTTCTGCACGTAAAAACGAATATGTGAATCAGACTTCAAAGTTTAGGGTTCAGAATCTAAAATCAAACTGGATTCAATTGTCTTCCAAGCACTGCAAACAGCAGATATACTGCATAAATAAGAGAGGCTCCAAAACAGATCCCTGGGGTACACCACACTTACCTTTCCATTCTTTAAACTGTCCAGATATTGTTCTGAAACTTAATTGTTCTGGGAATGATGTTGACAGCTTTGTAATAAGAACACCATGGTCAACAGTATCAAAGGCTTTTACTAAGTTTAATAATTATGGCCCCCTGTCTATTTTAGATTTAACATTCGTCAAAAAGAGAACAGTTTCTGTTTCTCTCAAACGCTTGGTTCTAAAGTCAAATGGCTTGGGATGTAATCTAAAAGGATTGTTGTTAAGATGAGTGGTAAGATGTTTTGACACATACCACTGACAGGTAGTATACTAATGGATTTATAATTACACAGTCCTGAAAGATCCTAGGCTTTAAAAGTAGGTGTTATTGTAGCAGTCTTCCATGCCCTTGGGAAACTCCCTATATTGATAGACCTTTTAATGCCTCTGTAATTGGACCATGCAGACAAACAATCACTAAATGGTTTTAGCAACATTGTATCAAGTCAACACACATCTTTTGGAGCTCCAAATTACACGAAGATTTGCAAATGGCATTATAAACTTAATTGATTCTACAAAGTATGAATTTAAAGATGCAGCTATTTGACTTTTCAGAAAACAATGTTGATCTTGCAGCTAACAAAATTTGGAAATGCTGAAAACAGTTTAGTTTCTCTCTTAAAAGCTTTTGAGTTTGCATGTACACGTTCAAAAATGGCCAAAACTGACTTTCTCTGATGGAAGGGATCTCTTACTCACAAAAAAACTACCTGTATTGTACTGTTTTATTTATTTCCGTAGCACAAACTGTGCAAGTAAGTACCGTGCCTTAGTTTAAATCCTTTAAAATGTAGCAACAGAGACACTTACCTGGGCAAATATCTCTAAAAATAAAACACATCAACATCATGGTTTATTTATATATTACTCAAAATACTTCGACTCTGGAATCTAAATTCAGAACTTGACGTAAACACTGTAACTTTAGACGTTTTTGTTTTTTCCATTAGTACCTGAGACTTACCTCAGGTTGTAATGGTTGCATAATCTCAGTCAGAAGCATGTCGGCTTTACAGGGCTTTGGCCAGAGAAGCAGTTTGTTTTGTCCTCCTTCCTCTGATGTGGGCTGGGTAAAGGAGGAGAAGTAAAGAGACAATTTAAAACTAATTTAATGGAGGCATACCCCCTCCTCTCTCGATGTCTCTCTCTAACTCATCCTCATGCAGTATTAACCGCACTCTTTCTTGCTCTAATCACCTTCTTCATCATAGCTGTGCTTTTGCTGTGGGCTCCCCAGTGAGGGGCCGGAACCCAAGCAGGCTCCCTGCGGTCTGCTGGGATAAATTTAGCTCTCAATACATCAACGGCTGTAGCCAGAAGCTGTGACAACTGACCGGACCGCTTTGCCAGAGCAGTGTTGGATTGTTTCATCAATTAACTATTGGCTAGTGCTGTGGTCATTAGAGAAAGTCCATAAAACACGGACACCCACCCCTTAGCTATGCAGATGTTGAGTATAGTGGGTTGAGGGGGTGGTGAAATTAAACCTCTCAGTGAAAGCAAGTGAATCTGATTTAAGTCAAAACCACAGGGACAATATCCATAGGGAGAACCTTCGGAGGTTTGTAATATATTAGAACCACAGATCTTGGAATTAATGCACATGCTTTACTGAGATTATGCACAGTTAGGCACAGTTGAATATTAAGAAGGGAATTTGATAGAAATTAATTGTGCTCGCTTATGGTGATGATTTAGCACAAAAGGAATTATTCAGATCAGATACTGGTGCCCGAATTGGTGGTGACATTTTTACAAATTTTACTATTATAATGCCTCTTGCTCTTATTATGGTAGTTTTGAAGATTTAATGATCATTGAATGGTGGTAAACGTTTTACATTTGGTTCTTGCAAATATCTTGGCCTGAATACTGAACCTTACACTGAACCTGACGGCAAATGTGAGATACGCAACTGAAATATGCAATTGCTAAAGCAGCAATGGCATTTCAGCTTGCTTTAATGACTTTTTGAGTTTATCTGTCAAGTCAAGTGTTATTTCACAAGTATAAACCTACAAAACACATGCTTTTTTTTAAAAGATAGCATAGCGCAATATTACCTGAGACACGCAAATAGCGTGTCTGCAAGATGTGTGTTAAAGATCACTTGATCTGGAAAGCATCTGCTGTGTACAAACAACTGATAGACGTCTGTAGGATGTCAGTTTTACATACATTCTAAATCATAAACATCTTAAAGACATCTAATAGACGTCTATTTGGCATCTGATAGGAAATATCCTATAGACGTATTGCAGATGAGCAAACACTCTAAAAAATACGTCTTGCAGATGTAAATGCAGACATCAAATAGGTGATGTATGTGTACTATCAGAGTATATAAAAAGAAGAAATGCTATAACGGCAGTATTTAAATTGTCATCCTTTCCGGAGACGTCTATTTGACATCTGCATTTACATCTGCAAGACATATTTTTTAGAGTTTTTGCTCATCTCACATACATCTATAGGATGTTTCCAATCAGATGTCAGGTAGACGTCTATTAGATGTCTTTAAGATGTTTATGATTTAGAATGTATGTAAAACTGACATCAGACTGACGTCTGTCAGATGTTTGTACACAGCAGATGTTTTCCAGATCAAGTGATCTTTAACAGACGTACGTGTGCTATCTGGGTAAATTATTCCTAATGGGCAGCGGTATTTGCGTGTCTCAGGTAATATTGCGCTATGCTATCTTTAAAAAAAGCATGTGTTTTGGTAGGTTTATACCTGTGTAACAACACTTTCAATTGTCTATCTCACATTTTCTATTAGGTATAGTGTAGGGTTCAGTAATCAGGCCAAGATATGTGCAAGAACCAAATTTAAAATGTTTTTTACCACCATTCAATGAACATTTATCCTCGAAACAACCATAAGAGCAAGATGCACTATAATAATAAAATTTGTAAAAATGTCACCACCCGCAACAAGTATATTTTTAAAGGTACTATTTTTACTTAAAATACATCTGCATTTACATTTGCAAGACGTATATTTTTGAGAGTGTTTGCTCATCTGCAATACGTCTATAGGATGTTTCCTATCAGGTGCCAAATAGACGTCTATTAGATGTCTTTAAGATGTTTATGATTCAGAATGTATGTAAAACTGACATCTTACAGATGTCTGTCAGATGTTTGTACACAGCAGATGCTTTTCAGAACAAGTGATTTTTAACAGATCTTGCAGACGTATGTGTGCTATCTGGGACCCCTCATTAAAGAAACAGTTATTAAAGAACTGCATTTTGTGGGCTTTTACACAAATGCCCAATTTAAATCATTTCACATTTGTAAAAACAACTGGTGCAAACAAATGGTACAAATTATTCTTTGTGTGTCTAAAATTCTTTCTGTGTCTTCTGTCCCTTTGGACACATATTTTTACAGCTGGTCTTACTGTGTTTTCCCTTACTGCCATTCTCATACAGTATAAATATCAGCTCTTGCTTACTCTGTGACCCAGCCTGTCATTACTGTGCAAACCTCAGAAGAAAACCCCTTTCATGCCGCTGACTTCTCCACCGCGGCTGAGACGAGACTTTGAACATCAGAGCTCACTATCAGGCCGTTCCTGCTGCAGTCTGAGGCTTCACGCAGTGGAAATGTACCAGGCAACCAATGGACAGCAGGGAGATGTAGTAAGGGACACAACCACCAGAGGACACTCTTACCACCTGCAAACATGTGTCGCTTTAGGTGCAGCAATTACCTCAATGTTCAGAAGCTAAGGGATGGTGCGAATATAAACTTCTGGGTTCAGAAACATTTTACCAACTAGCTTAAGTGGAAAGACACAATGCTATAAAAAAACATGGCTGTGCCAAGTGATTTTTCTGTCATTTTTGATTGTTGCTTGTCAAGATTGTGTGATACGATGCCAATGAGATCTTGGGTAAAAGCCCCTGCGGACTGTATGACATCAACTGTCTTTTATGTCAGACTATACAACATCTTACATTTCCAAGCTAAGACTAAGTCACGACTGACAGCATTGACTGGGCATTCTGACAGCCTTATTTTGACACTTTAAACTGGAATGGTACTGCACAAACCCGAGAAAGCCCTTGTGCTAATGGTGGCATTGCTTTCCCTGGAAAAGAAATAAGTCAAAGTGTCTGGATTCTGTTTTGACTGGTTGAAAAAAGGATCTGTTCCTCCTTTAGAGTGAGCATGAGACTATGGCAATGTGAAGGAAATGCTAAGTAGTAAGATGAAATTTATGTTGCACATCACATAGACAAGCCAACAACATATTTACCAAACATTTACCTCTTTCACTTAAACCCAAACCTACGTCAGTGGCTGATCTCCCATTGCGACATAGCTGCAATCACACTGTGACTGTGACCCAAAAATGTCTGACGCTGTCAGAAGTTCGTTCGAGGTTAAGGTTCATCGCAAAGACAATTATAGCTGTCAAGTGAGTATTTTTAGTAGTGTTAGTATTTTTTCACTGTCCCACAAGATTAAACTGAATATAAGTAATATTGTCATTATTTAAATTTCAGTAAATGGTTAAACATTTCTTTGTCCTACATGGACCTGTTGTTATAAAAGCTGCAGTGTTACATTTTTTTTTTTTTTTTTTTAAGCCAAATCTCAAAATTGTCCTATGGTGTGACTATCTCAAGCATGGTTCAATAAATTACAACTTTTATAAATGAAAAAGAAAAGTGTTAATTAAAATAAAAAATTATTAAATAATTGTCTATTTTAGTAAATGGCAATCTTTTTTAATGGCAAATATTTCTTAAAGCATAGGAACATTTTGTCTCTGAAAACCATGTCCTTTGGTTTGACACCATATCTTGATTTTAAATCATCCAATTCCAGAGAAAACTTTTTTGAAACCACTACAAAAATGTTACGTTTTGTTGTCCTTTGGTGTGACACCCCTAATTTTTTTTTAATTAAAAACTGTATGTTAAACTATATAATCATGGAAATTTTTGCTGATGTGTTTTGCTGACCGCTAATGACAGGCTAGCTCGGAATAGCAAAGTCATTAATTGATAGGCTGAAACGTCCTGTGGTGTGACAGATCATGTCCTCTGGTGTGACACCTGTAAAGTCACACCACAGGACATAGATGTCACACCAAATGACAAGTCTCTTTAAACAGCATTTTAAATAATTAAATAAGATTTGTTTAACTTCTTTTTATTATTATTATTATTTTTTGATAATTTTTAGTGTTCTTAAATGCAATAATTACATTAATCAAGCTATTTTCTGATGTTTGTACTGTTATAAAGTGTCGTGAAAATAAGTATAAAATGTGATACTTTGTTTTTGAGACAGAAAGAATTTAGAAAGAAAAACTAGTGGAAGAGAGAGAGGACACAGATATACAGACAGAAAATTAACAGGGATCCACCAGAAGGGAGGAAATCCTAAGAGAATGATGCAGAAAGTAAACAGAATCATAATGACGCCTTAAAAAGAGTAGCGGTATAGTAAAAATCATTCACATCTTAATGAATATTGTTTCACTCATTTATCAATAATATTTAGCTGTATAATAAATATCAATTATATTTAGCTGTGCTGAATTTTGTTGATAAATTATTTTTTGTAAAAAAACAAACACAAAACAAAAACTTTGATATTGTATCAAAAACTTTCTTTTTCCTTTGACATGTTCAAAATGAAAAATAAATACTTTAATAACTACCATTTCTGTCCTTTAGTGTGACATAATGTCCTATGGCGTGACACACATATAAGAACCAGATTTGATTTTGATCTCAAAATATCTTTAAAAAATTGAGTATTGCAACAGTTGAGATATAAATATCACTCATCCTAAAATGGTATCATTTTCAGCAGTTTTGAACAGATGTCAGCAAAGTTTGTCTTGTTATCAACAATATATATATATATATATATATATCAACTACCCATATATAGTCTGGTTTATCAGTAAAATATCTGAACATTCTTAAAGGAGAAGTCCACTTCCAGAAGATTTACAGATAATGTACTCACCCCCTTGTCATCCAAGATGTTCATGTCTTTCTTTCTTTAGTCGTAAAGAAATTATGTTTTTTGAGGAAAACATTTCAGCATTTTTCTCCATATAGTGGACTTCTATGGTACCCCGAGTTTGAACTTCCAAAATGCAGTTTAAATGGGGCTCCAAAGATCCCAAATGTGGTTTTAAACGATACCAGCCGAGGAAGAAGGGTCTAATCTACCGAAACGATTGGTTATTTTCATAAAAATAATACAATTTCTATACTTTCTAATGTCAATTGCTCATCTTGTCTTACTTTGCCTGGACTCCCATGTCATGTTCTCCCTCAACTTCAAAATTGCCCTATATTGCTGTTTTACCTTTTTTGTTAAGGGTGTTTGATCTTCTTTGCATGTTCACTTTGCAAAGACTAGGTCGGTACTTCTGCAGTGATGTAGGATGATTTTGAAATGATTTTTGAAGCTGAGGGACAAAATACGATTGGAGTTTTTTGACATACCCTAACTGTCTTGAGCCAGAATACACAGAGTTCAGGCAGAGCAAGACAAGATGAGTGTTTGACATTAAAAAGTATTTAAATTGTGTATTTTTTAATGAAAATAACTGATCGTTTCGATAGATAAGACCCTTCTTCCTCGGCTGAGATCGTTTACAACCGCATTTGGGATCGTTTGAAGCCGCATTTAAACTGCGTTTAATCTTGAGGCACCATATCAGTCCATTATATGGAAAAAAATCCTGAAATGTTTTCCTCAAAAAACATAATTTCTTTACGACTGAAGAAAGAAAGACACGTACATCTTGGATGACAAGGAGGTGAATACAAGTTTTGTTCTGGAAGTGGACTTCTCCTTTAAATAAAAAAAAACAAAAAAACATGTTTATTTGAAAAGCAAAACTACATAAGCTATTAAGTCGGACAGTTGTGAAAGATGAATAAATCTTTTTTTCCCCTTTGAATTAAGCTGGAATTAATTTATTTTTCTCATCCCATTGACACTTTTTTAAAATCGTTTTAAATATAAAGTCAATTAATTTAGATTAAAAAAACGACAACAACACTTAATACCTTGCATAATTTTGCTTCTCAAGTAAATATAAAAAGTGTCAAAAATAAATGATGAAGGGATAGTAAGATTTAATAAATAATGTGTTATAAAATAGACAAAAAAAAACAAAATCCATTTTTGACAATCAACATATTAACTATATATTTATATATGCAATATAAATACAGGCCCAATGAGATATTAAGATAAGCTGCCAAACATTTTGAAATTCAATCCTTTCAATTCTGCCATCAGTCCTGACAAATTTGTATTATCTTCATTCCATCTCAGTCCAGGATAAGCCGTAATGTCATGCATGTTTTCTAAGTAGTTTGCAATGCTAAAAAATAAAAATCTGAATTGAAAGATAAAAAGAAAATCCATTTCATGAAAGAGTGGTGTATTAACATTATCCTTAAAAAATCAAAACATAATATTAATCCAACTACTTACCTTTTCACTCAAAAGAATCTATAATTTAGGTTTTAACATGCCAGTAGAAACACTTACACAACAATCTGCTTTCGTTTTATGTTATCGTACAATCCCACGCCCTTCTTCCTGTCAAATCATGTCACCTCTTCCATGCCCCTTCCCTGTGCTTCCTTTCACTTCCTGTTTGTGGTCTGTAGCATGACGTTCAACAGCTCAACAACACTGCTGTTAGTGGACACGTGCTCTCGAATGGCCTTTATCCCTTTTGTATTCACAATGCCATCTCATGGAATAATTTATGTGTCCCATCACCTCTCGTGTGGGTACAGTGCCTCTGAGCTACTGCTGGACAGGATGGGTTTCTGCATCTGACAGCGAGAGCTATTTGAAGTGGATGATTGATGCCTGCCGGCAGTGGCTGTTTTGTGAGCCGGGCGGGAGAGGGTGATGTTTTCTGAAAGGCACACGCTGGTATGATTTGAATCTATAAGAGCCCATGGGGTTGCTTCAGAGACCCACTGCAGCACGAGAGCGATGATGCGCTGTCATTACGTGCTCAGTATCCCTCTTTTCGTGTTGGTTACCATGTGCTCCAGCGCTCTCGCTCACTCTTCTGAACATGAGAGTCTCTATTTTGCATACTGTGCTTCAATACAAAGGATCAGACTCACTTTGTATTGCAGATACGGACGTCACTGTGTTCTATAAAATGGTGGGGATTGTGGCGCCGGAACGAGATTTGATGAGTGGATTGTGGGTGGTGTGCACAGAAGTGCTGGTTGTGACCTCATGAAGGGAAAGGCAGAGCTCATGAATATTAATTAGACTGTGCTCAAATATGTCTACATGATCTTTTGCTGCTTTAATAAATATGTGATGTATGTGAGAAAATCGGTAGCATGTTAATTGCACACACAGGGATTTGAGGGAGTTGACCTACTCAAGTTAACTTAAAACAAGAATACATTTCAGAGTAACATCTGTCATTGTTGGTCCCAGGGTTTTCTGCTCAGGGTAGTAGATAGATGAATAGATTAGCAGTAGCATATCAATATTAAATTCTAGTGGTCTAGTGGTGACTCTTTTGCTTTAAAGTACCAACACTGCTTATTTACAAGATCGCAATTTTATTTCTGGTGTCTACTAGCATACAGTTACATTTTTTATGTAAAAATAATAATCAGAATCCTGTATATTGCTGTGGAACTTTTTACTTTCCCCTGAAATGCTCTGCTTTATTTTTCTGTCCCTCTGGACCTTTTATAAAAAGTCCAGTCTGCTCTGATTGGTCAGCTGGCTTAGTCTGCTGTGATTGCTCAGCTGCTTAGAGTGTATGTTGGAAATGTACACCCCTTACCATTATCTCAAGAATTTATGAATAGCTGTAAATAGTGTCAGTATTGAAAGTCCATACAATGTTTTTTGTCCCCACAGTGGAAAAATAGTGTCTCCTTGACATAATAACCTACCCAATTGTTCTTTGAGGGCTGTGTTAAAGTTCATCCAAAATGAAAATTTGATGTTTATTTGTAAGCAGATAAACATCAAATTTTCATTATTGAGTGAACTATCCCTTTAATAGCAATTAGATCCTAATATGCTAGTAAAAATAGCATATTTTCTTAGCCATAGATGCTATTTACACAAATCAGAGGTAAGGTTAACCGAAAATTGTCTGTCATTGAAGAAATATTTTTAACAGTGACGGAAAAATCTGTCATTTTGACGGATTACACTGAGGGTGATCTATAGACCAATTTCGAGTAGACGTCACAGTGACGTCACTTGCAGCTGCGCGCGCATACTGGTTGCAGAAAAACACTGGTAGCAAATGGAGGTAAACGGGTAAACTCCATGGAATAAGAGAAAAAAAAAAATGTTGTGCCTTTTGGTGTCCAAATCGGAATGCAAATAATTTTTATAGAATACTGTAGTCAAAGACGCCATTTGAAGCTAAACGCAGGCATTTAAACGGACATACTATGGATGAAAACTGCTATGATTACTCTACTTTTAAAGCATAAATTTGATTTAAACAATAGGTCTACATAACATTCACATATGCTGTTCATAGGGGATGTACTGTATTAGCCCTACCGTTACAGTATGACATATTATTTAAACCTATTACTATTAACATTTTACCGAACATTTTTTTTTTTAAATTTTATCTCACAGTTCTGACTTTTTTTCCTCACAAATGCAAGCTTATATCTACTAATTCGGACTTTATAACTCGATTCAACAAAACTAATGCGTTTGTTAATTCTGAGGGGAAAAAAGCCAGAAGTGTGGGATATAAGCCAAGGGGAAAAGAGAGAATGACGAGTTGTTTTTCCTCTAGATTTGTGGGAT
>JAHKKF010471645.1:0-10187 GCA_019740295.1 Labeo calbasu
AAAAAAAAAAAAAAAAAAAACATTGTGAGTTGAGTGAACCCTTCCTACATTCCTACAATCTGCATGTTCTAAAAATGTACTTGTGTGTTAAAAGACATGGTCATAACAGAACACTCTTTTTAAATATACTTAAATGGACTTTAATTTCATTAATATCATTACATTCACATTATCTTACCTGCAAGTACAGTTTTAATACTTTTAAGATCTTAAGTACGCTACAAGTGCACATTAACTGCAATTAAGCACACTTTTTCACAAGAGAAACTACTTTAATTGAATTTCTCATGACCTTAATAATATAAATATTTAGCCATACTATAGCTACTCTCCACCCTCTCCATTACCACGAAAGAGTTTTAACATGTCAAAGTCATGTAACAATCAGAACTCCCTTCTAGGGCCCCAGACTGCTCTCACAACATAAGCCAAAAACACTCTCGGAGGGCCTACGCCAGCCATCTCCTCTCCACGTACTCCCAACAATGCTCTGCAATTACTCACTCAAGCGCTAACAACAAGTTAGCAAAAGGATAATGCAATTTCACGGTCTGAATAGTGACAAACGGCAGACATTGTGTCCGAAGTCTAATGCAGTAAACATACGTTGTCCTATATTGAAGCCACAAACCTTAGTAATTATGGGGGTTTTCTCTTTAAAAAAAAMAAAAMAAAACACAATTACAAGTGACACCTGCTGAATGAGTCATTGAATGATGGAAGAAAGTCAGACTGTTTATGCATCCACCATTTTTTCAAAGATACTTGCTAATCTCATAGAGTATCATCTGATTTGAGATGCATGAATGCAATTTGAGATTCCTTCTAAAAAGAAGAAGAAAAAAAGCAAGTGACGAAACTTTGACATACAGCAGCTCCAGCTGAACTTTGGCTTGGTAAGCAGTTCTAGAAACTGCAGTTTTAGTAGCAAAGACTGAACCGTGAACTTTGTGTTACCCATAGTGCATGACCATTTTCAGTTCATGTCACAACTGATTACACCGACTGGAAGGCGATTCCTGCGCCTGTTCTGCTTATTTCCAAAAGAGCCGAAGGTTCTTATAAAAGAAGCCACAAGCAAACCCTTTCCCGTCCAGTAACTTGCCACAATTCGTAAATAAATGGAGGCTCTTTAAGTAGAAAGGTTTGGCAGCAATGAGCATAAAACCGAATTCAATGAGTCTTCTTCAGTATTCGAGTTTCCAAGGTCTATAGATTGCTTACCGGCCACAGAAGTGCACTACAGGGGGGAAGGGGACTGATTTTGAGCTCCCTGTGTGTGTCCGTGAGGCTCACAACAGAATACTAATGGCTTTAGACTGAGACGCATGAGAGAAAAGACATGCAAAGAGATATTTAAACTTTCCTCAGCAGCACCATCTAAAACCATCAGGAATAAACAGCTCCAAGAAAAGATAGAGCAGTTATGAATGAAGCTATGAAAAGGCGTTGGAGTGTTTCCTCAGCTGTGTTCAATCAGAAGAGAGGACATCCCTGTGTGAGAATGTGAAATGTGAGAGTAGCAGTCTTTCAAGAGGCAATCTGCCAAACTAAAAGTTGTGATAAGGCTATGCCTCTAGACCAGACAAATGTTTGAGTGTTTGCAGTGGCATAGATGCAAACTTCCTGGCTCAGATCAGAGAGCTGCAGTAATGCCGCGGGGAGAGGAAAACGGATAGCTAGCGCTCTAGGATAAGACTTCATGCATACAGATCCACTTACACTGAGCTACTGCACTTGATTGAGAAGACTGGTTCTACTCGAATTCTTTTGAGCTCCATGATAATGATAATGGAGAATAACTCCACTTTAAAAGTCACAGCACATTAGTGGCATAATTAACACAGGAGAGCAACTTTAGACATTAATGTGTGTGAAGGAGCGAGTACACTTTGTAATATTCTTGGCAGATGATTCATACCAAATACAAAGAAATGTGTTAAATTAGGAGGCAGAGAAACATTGTAGGAGTTGTGCCGACTAGTCAATTAGTTCTCCCACTAGTGTTGCTTTGGTACTAGTCGTGACCACCCTAGGCTTGTTTCACATGGGAAAGCAGCTTGTATTTATTTTAGCATGCACACAGAATTAATAGTTTACATTATTCACACTGCCCACCTAAGTAGTTGCACAGGGTAAGGGTGAGTAGTTAGCAAATAGTCTATGTCGTAAAAGACTGTGTTGATAAACAGGTCTATAGTTTATGAGGAAAATGTTTAAAGGATTACTCAGCTTACAAAATATAAATTTCCTGATAATTTACTCACCCCCACACTCTTAAAAATAAAGGTGCTTTAAAAGGTTCTTCACAGTGATGCCATAGAAGAACCGGTTTTGGTTCCGGAAAGAACCATTCAGTTGAAGGTTCTTTAAAGAACCATCTCTTTCTTACTTTTTTATAATCTGAAGAACCTTCGTTCACCACAAAGAACCTTTTATGAAACAGAAAGATTCTTCAGATGTTAAAGGTTCTTTATGGAACCATTTAGACAAAAATGGTTCTTCTATGCCATCGTAAAAGCACCTTTATTTTTAAGAGCGCGTGTCATCCAAGATGTCCATGTTTTTTTTGCAAAGAAATTAAGTTTTTTGAGGAAAACATTCCAGGATTTTTCTCTATATAGTGGACTTCAGTGGTGCTCAATGGCTTGAAGGTTAAGAATGCAGTTTCAGTGCAGCTTCTAAGGGCTCTACACGATCCCAGCTGAGGAATAAGGGTCTTATCTAACGAAACATTCAGTCATTTAAAAAAAAAAAAAAAAAGGAAAAAGTAATTTATATACCTGTTTAACTCCAGTTCAATTCAGTTAGGGTATGTAGAAAAACTCCCATCTCATTTTCTCCTCCAACTTCAAAATCGTCCTGAAGTACCGGCCCAGTGTTTACAAAGTAAACGTGCAGAGGACACCAAGTGCCCTTTACAAAAAATGTAAAACAGCAATGTAGGACTATTTTGATGTTGGAAGAGAAAATGAGATGAGAGTTTTGAGACATACCCTAACTATATTGAACGGGAGTGCACAGAGTATACATGTGCATCACAGAGATAGACAATACAAGCATTTGAGGTTAAAAAGTGCATAAATATTAATTTATTTAAGAAAAAAATCCTGGAACATTTTCCTCAAAAAAAAAAAAAAAAAAAAAAGTAAGTAAATTATCAGGAAATTTTTATTCTGGAAGTGGAGTAATTCTTTAAAATCCCTTCTGGCACACTAACTATTTAATACTTTTACAGCTGTTATTTGAAGAAAAACATACTGGCAATTTATTGCAATTCATAAATAATTGCCATTCTCACACTGAAAAAAAGCCATATATCCATCCAAATAATTCATATACATACCCGAGGACTGCTTCGAGCAGGAATTTATATTAATGTATCTCTGAAGGGAACTCACCATCTTGGGACATTTCCAATGGAATTTTCCTTTCATTCCATCTCTATATAATGACTACGGCATTTATAAAATGGTTTAAATGCTGAAAGGTAAGGGTATCATTTTATAAGACTTGTCAAAACTTGTATTACATGAACTATAAAGTTGTTTAAATCGTAGTTTTTAATGGTCATTTTAAAAGGGATAGCTCACCAAAAAATAAACATTCTGTGTCCCGAAGATAAATGAAGGTCTTATGGGTTTGAAACGACATGAGGGTGAGTAATTAATGACATACTTTTCATTTTTGGGTGAACTAAACCTTTAAGGTTTAGCATGTTACCATATACACAGATGTTGTTTCATTCCCACACTGCTAAACATGTAGTTCTACTCCAATATTAAACTTTCCTGAAATAATTTCAACTACTAATTCATATAAGTTCTTCTAAAATAATTATTTTATAGTATTAAAGGTGCATTCAGTAGTATTTTTAGCTAGCATTAGCATTGCTGTTCATTGTGTACTGCAAGTATTGATACCACATTGGAGTCAGACGCTGCACTGCCATCTATCAATGTGGATTAGCACATTTTATGTAAATACCACTGATACTATTGAGTTTTAAAGAGTGGTTAACACAATTACTTCCTTTCCTCTTCCATTACCTGTCTGACAAAAAAAAGAAACAACCTGGATATCTTACTTCTGTGTATGGGGTGGGCGATAAGACCAAAATCTTATCAAGAATCAAGATGCGATAATTTTATTTCACGGCAATGATATATACCACAATATAGTTATTTTAGCTTTTTTAATAAGGGTTTTATATCATCAAATTGTTTGATACCAGAGAAATTAGATCATTCTTGTCATCAATGCCAATATCACAAAAAACTAATACTGGCCTGAATTGAAAAAAAAAAAAAAAAAAGAAAAAGAAAAAAAAAAGAAAGAAAGAAAGAAAGAAAGAAAGAAACTCAAGCTCACTGAAGACAAGTAAACAGTCAGCGGTTAAATAACTAATAATAAAAAAATAAATAAATAAATAAACTACAGTAGAAAAAATAAATAAGAAACACTACAGACTAAAGTAATCAAAAGTACATGACTCTCAAACAGCGTGAACATACAGCGAAATGGGTTCTCTTTCTCTGCTGATTGTGCTTTAACAGCTTAAAATCACTTGCTTTTAAACCGCAATGCTTAAAAATGTGTGCAAATGATGTTTCTGTGACCCCGTAGCACAGCAACGTCATGCGACTGTGTAACCGCGATACAAATTTGCACCGGTTAATTCTGTAATACTGGTATATCGCCCACTCCTACTTTTCTGTCATCATATCTTTCCACTTGTATACTGACAAATGCTTTACTCTTAACGCCTTTGTTGCAGCCGATGATCATTCATATCAACTGTGATATTAGAGCATAAATGGCGCCTTTTAGATTAGGATAATGAGCTCTTATGTGCAACAAGCAAAGAGGGGGATGCCATAGTAATAACAGAAATTCATTCTGGGGACCGCACCTCATTTCAGCACAGCCACAACCGACAACAGAAGCAGCATTTCTGACAGTTACATGGTTCAGCTTTCCAGACGCTGTCAATCACGAAAGCTGTCGCTACTAAAATCTGAAGCACATCCTGATTACAAGCCTGCTCCAGCGGTGGCCCGGGAGACCATTTCAAAAGACGTCTTTCAGATGAGGACCGGCAACAAAAGTGCAGAGGAATGTCCTCTTACAGCAGAGGGTGAACTTAGGGCACAGCCACATGCATTCTTTAGGAGTGAACCCGGCACTTCCAACAGCTCCTCTGTCCCAGCAGTCTCATTACTTTCCACTTCGCCTTGCTAAAACCCCCTCATCTGTCCTCCCCTTTAGCTTTAAAATATAGTCCCCACCCCTGCGCCTCAATTTGTGGTGGCAGCGGAGACACATTTATGATCAGACAGGCTCCTATTACATCGAATGCTCACTAAACTGAAGCCATGAAACAAAAGGCAACTGTAAACATCTCACTTAGTCGCAAGGCTTCAAAAGGTCAGCAAAATGGGTGGATTTTAAAGTTTGTGTTCAAAATGTCTGTAGCAGTAATAACAATAATTAATTTTTCACTTACCCTGACCTCCACAGTTTGGTTAAACAGACATATTTGTCCTAAAATCTACAAATGGCTTACTAATATCTATTTGGACATTTAACCACAGGAGGAGAAAGAATTTTATTATCAAAAAAACCAAGTACGCACCTCAGTACTTTAATGGTACGGTTAACGGCTTTGTCACTGAACAAATGAATCGATCAAACTTTCTGTTAACGGTTTTGCACAGAATGAGCTGGACAAATTCTGAAGACAGCACCCTTGATCAGACGCACTTCAGACTGGGCCGTTCTGGCATCTGACATCGGGATGACCGGGGCTGTAGAGCTATGCACATCACAGCAATCTAGCCTTTGATGTGCAAACCACACATCTGGAGCTGGAACCAATCCAGATAAAATGGAGCTTATCAAACCACAGCAGTGTTCCAGTTTTCTCCAGCTAATGAAGAAAGCACTGACAGCTTAATCAAATAACTCAGCATGAACTGATAAAATACTGGACGATTGTGTGCTGCGTTCAATTTATACGCATGACCCATAGGAAAAGAGTCTGGAATCATTGGGTCTGCACTTAAAGGGATAGTTTGCCCAAAAATGAAAATTCTGTTATTAATTGTTCACCTTCATGTCTTTCCAAACCTGTAAGACCTTTGTTCATCTTCAGAACACAATTAAGAAATTTTTGATGAAATCTGAGAGCCTTATGTGCGCAAAGAAGACAAAAATAAGGAATTTATTAAACAACTCTTCTCCCCCGAGTCACCATCTGCCGCCATTATCGAGAGCACCACTGATGTCACATTGACTATTTCAATGATGTCCTTACTACGTTTCTGTTACATTGCCATCTATGCAGGGTCAGAAAGCTCTTACATTTCATCATAAATATCTTAATTTGTGTTCTGAAGATGAACGAAGGTCTTAAGGGTTCGGAACGACATGAGGGTGAGGAATTAATGACAGAATTTTCATTTTTGGGTGAACTATCCCTTTAATGAATTAGAGACAGGAGTATAGTTTGAGAGACATGAATTGTGCTGATTCCATGTCTGTGTTTATTTCCACAGAGCTGGAAAGTCATTCATGTCACAATGTTGTACACATCCCCCACCCATTGCATGAATGTGAATTACACCAGTTTGAAATTGCAGTTAATGCAAAGTGTGAGAATAGTTTATGCATTCATGTCAAATTAACATGTCAAATTATCATTGGCTGTATGCAAAATCTTACAGAACAACTCGTATAGTTCAGTTTTTATATGACACAATAGGAGAAAAAAAATATATATATCACCCTAAATGCATGTTATTGATCTTATTGTGAACAATTCATTCAGTGCACATTTTATTTTATTTTTTGGCCATCAGAAGGTTTGATAAAAATTAAGGATGTAACATTATCATCAATTTCATGTTATCACAATAGCAAAACTGTCTTGATATTATCGTGCTCACTTAACAGGATATGAAACAACTGGTCTTCTGGGCAAAAAGTGTACATTTTGAAAACATATTTAAACTACTTATTCTAACATAGAAGGTTTTTAAAGTTGTATTTTGGGCCATGATCTGACACAGTATCTGTCGAACTAAAACCGAAAGAGCAATATGGTTCCCTTCATTACGTCTGTTTTTGCTGCGCATTTCAAAGCTAAGCGCACACTTTGTTCAGGCGATCAGCTCGTGATCCAGTGTTTTTCGCACCTCAGAACGGCTCCGTTCACAGTGAATGAACGCAGTGAACTCGTTTATTGCATGTGCGGTGAGTTTAGTGCCCGCCAAAATAAAAGCTTAAAAGTGCAGTATGAATTGCTGACAGCTAGCGTTTAAATGGCTCACGTTACAGCAGTCAAAATTTAAAATATTTCTTTCAAGTGTAGAAATTAGGAAAGATGTACTGTTGTCATTTCCCTACTGTAGTGTAAAGCAAAAATAATATACCTATGAAATATTAAACTGTTTCACAGTATATGGCTATTACTGTCAGTGTTATTATTATTATAATTTTTACTATTATTATTATAATATTCTAACTTGTTTGGCTTCCTAAAAGACCAGTGTGACTGTAATTTAAACTAAGACAATATATCGCAACTAAAAAGAGGGTTAAGTCCCTTTTAAAGTTCAGGTACAAGTCAATTCACTGCCTTTTTTCCTGACTTAAGTTTTCTTAGTTAAGAACATGGGTTGAAGGTCTTAATTTTGAACTCTCAAAGTGCATTAGATAGATGAATTTAACTTTGTAATGTACAAAATAGTCAATTTGTTCCAATTCTTTTTTTTTTGTAATATCGCAATAAATATTGTACTGTGGACTTTATATTGCGATATTACATTACATACATTATATCATGACATTTCGATATTCTCACATCCCTAATAAAAATTTTAAAAACTCGATCTTCTAGTGAAACAACAGACTTTTCTGATGATGTATACCAAAATACCCATATTATATAACCATTTTTGAGTGCAACACCCACAACTACTCAAATCAGCTGATAGACAGAATCAAGTCCGTACCCTATATTTTAATTTTTGATTATCCATTACACTCAGATGTACGTCACAATACCAATATCAATCGCAGCTTACATTACATTGTAACTTTAATGAAGCATTCAAAATGATTCAGGAGTCACTGGTTTGAATCATTCTGACAAGTCCTTACATAAATAAACTCACTGAATCCTGTTACTGAACCAACATATGACTCACTTACCAATCTGCAAGTTTCATGTCAATGATTCATTAGTTTAATATAGTCATAAAACTCCTCTAACTTGCTGCGCCGTCAAGAAAACAAAAATATTTTTACTTTTTATCTCTATACTTCAAAGTCACATCTTTTTTCGTCTTTATCCTTATTTTTACAGCTTACTAAAAGCCTAAGGACAAGGGTAATAAAAAAAAAGAACTAAAAGTTACTGCAGTTTTCCCCCTCATATTTCACTCTAAAGATTGAGCATTCCTCTCTAGCTAGGCCCTAAAAAAAAAAGTTTTAGTATCCTCTGGTTTTTGAACATTTTGGCTAATTTGATAATGCTTTAGTATAATTGTAACAAGTTTAAATCCATTCTGCAGAATTCTGCACAAAACAAACTACCGTTACACCCAGTCATTTAGTTTTCCTCATTAAAAAAATAATAAGGAAACATCTGAACAGAACTTCTAAGATTTTCAAAGAGAACTCTTAATGACAGAAGAGAGAAGCTTGCCAACGCTAAACTAATACTATATTCCCAAATGTTATTCAAAGACATCCAGTTTTAAAAAGGATGGAGTCAGGCTGGGTAAACTAAACTTTGATCTCTCCTCACACCCCCTTCAACACCCAATCAGAGGAAATTCTTTCAAAGCCAAACCTCTCATTACTCAACCTCTGAACACCTTTATTTACACCGACCGGTCCCTGTCTCTCCATCATGAGTCTTCTTGTCTGATGGATGAGGCATTAGTTTCTAAGTGCTGACAGATATTCTCTCAGATCTGGTGAGTGGCAGGTTGTCAGATCAGGACGTCCCGCAGTTAGCGCCCTCCTCCCCTCCGCCCCGAGTGAGTCAAGGCTGCAGACTGAGCGTCTCTCAGCTGGGCTGTGCCTGACACTACCAGCCTCCTAAAGCTCAAAGACCTGTACTGTACGATCACAATCACTATAATATCACCGATCCTGCCCGAATCTCAGCTTCCATCGCAGAAAAAAAAAAAAGCAAGCACGACTGTGAAAGAATGTTGGATGCATTCCATAATACTTGGCCTGTCTGACCTGTCCGGCCCAAGAGGACTAGATAATAACAGCTCACCAGAGGAGTCTCCAAAACTTTATTCTGATAGTATCCTCCTAAACATTCCTTCTACCCACTACAGACTCAAACATTCAGGCCTGGACAGTGTCGACTATAATTATGACAATTTAGAAAAGTTTGTTTGCAAAGTACCAAGTTTTAGAGGCCTAGCACAACATGTAATGAGCCACATTGTGTGCAAAGACAGATGACTCAAGTCTTCAACACAACAGAGCCATACATCCAGAGTAATTAATCACAATCAGTGAACCATAAACTAGGACATTCACTCGCTGCATTGTCTCATTGATTTAGATAAAAATGACCAAATCATTCTTAACAGTTTGAAAAAGCATCCGCAAGGATGTAAAGTGTTTAATACTATAATGCTGAAGAAACTGGTGTTATTGTAAAATATCAGTAGTTCTCACAAAAGTTTGGATACATGCTATTATGCAGACAAATACAAATTGTACCTATAAATTAATTTCTTTGAAAACTTGTTTTAATGGATGATTTGGACTGTAAAGTTAAGAATCATAGTAGCTCACAAAACCAACTGACAGAGTCACTGCAATCTTCACAAACAGTGGCTACTTTCAAAATTGTTATAAAAATAAATACATAATTTTGATCTTAATTTGTCAACATAATTTTATTTACATCAATTTATTAACAACTGAGGCACACACAAACTTTTGTGTAGATACAGACTCTTGTTCAAGGCTGCAATTATTTTATGAAAAAACACAGTAAAAACAGTGACACTGTAAAATAATAATATTAAAATGTAAAACTTTTCTATTTCAAGAAATGTTCAAATGTATTTTTTTCCTGTGAGGCAAAACTGGATTTGATATGATAGTCAGCATAATTACCCCAGTCTTTAATGTCACATGACCCTTCAGAA
>JAHKKF010471666.1:0-19015 GCA_019740295.1 Labeo calbasu
TGAAATGTTGAATTATACTAAGTGACAACTTAGATATTTGAGTTGATTCAACTTAAAATTTTAAGGCAGCTGGGTTACTTACCCATCTGTTAAGTTTAGCAGACACAAATATCTAAGTTGTTACTTAACAACTTAACATTTCAAGTTGACTAAACTTATTTGAGTTGACTAAACAGCAAGGTAACAAATTATTTTAAGCTGACTCAACAAATTGTGTTTTCTATTTTTTACAGTGTGTATACGGGTGCTTTGTTTGGGTGCTCACATACTTTTGTCCACGTAGTGTTATGTGGGATGCTGTTATATGCTCAGACATTTATTGAGAAGGAAAACTGATAATGTGAGTCTGATATGACCTCTTAAGACAATGTGGCCAGAGAACGAGATATTCTCCAAACGCAGTCGTGATTGGACGTCTCACAGCTCTGGCGTCAAAGAGTGTGCTCAGCCAGAGAGCTCAGTGTGAAGTTCCTTATTCTTACGGACTTCCGCAGCGTGAAGCTCCTGACAATGAAAATAGAGACAGTACAATAAAACTGTTTTGTAGTAACCAGGAAAGAAAAAGAAATAGTTCTCTTTTTACTGACAGTAAAGTACAGCTGTAAACCTGTTACAGCAGAAAAACAACATGCAACAGGAACTGTGGTACGCTAAAAGGCCATATTTCTTCATCATTCAAACATGTCAAAATGAAATCTCAGCCCATTTTACTTTTTAGAATTTTGGACTCTTTATTAAGTCTCTTTATTAACACGAAGGACTGCAAGAAGCACTGCAATATGTGTGGCAGAAATAAATGAGCATGCTTTTCGGCTTTTATACCCTTTGTCCAATTGTTTACAATAGCTGTATCCCTAATATTGCCATATATAGTTAAGAAAGCACAATATGATATCCTGTTTTCCTTAGCGAGCAAAAACAAACAGTCATCGATACTGATAACTGATAAGATATACACATGATATGCAATGTAAATTGCTTGGGATTAATGCACGTGTCAAATGCTTACATGCAAAATGAATTCAGACCTGAATGAAAACCTGTCGTGGATTTTTGGGAATTTACAAGACACCTGAACAAACATTTTGAAGAGGCTTTTTGAATGGGATGTTGGACGCTGCAAGGACTGACTTCATGAAAGACAACCTGACGGACTCACCTTCTCTCTCAGACGTTGCTTGAGAGCATTAAGACGGGCCATGCGATTTTCTTGGATCAGCTCCATTTTGTGGTTGAGTTTCTCCTCTGTCAACTTGCTGTAGTTGTTGTTGACCTCCTGGGCCTTGTTGAGCACCACCTTCTCACGCTCCCGTTTCTCCGCCAACTGCTTCAGCACCTGCTTCTCCTGAGACTACAGAAAGAAGTGCAGAAAGGTGATGACAAATTTAATGTGAGTCACTGAAGAAAACTTCTCTGACATTTAAAAACTGCAGAGAAGCCAGAAAGTGGGGGAAAAGAGGACTGTTTGCTATGGCAATACCATGGTTTGATTACCATATTCATATCCCATGGTATCCATGTTACATGGTAACATCTTTTGGGTTCCTCAAAGAACCTTTGAATGAACAGTTCCTAAAAGAACCATTTCTATTAGTTTGAAGAGTATTATCCAATACTCCAAAGAACCTCCTTCCACTAGTAAGAACCTTTAATTCTACACTCTTAAAAACTGACGCCATAGAAGAACCATTTTTGATTCCCTAATCAACCTTTCTAGAACAGTTCTTTGTGCAACGGAAAGGCTACATGGATGCCAATAAATAACCTTTATCATGTGGATGTGTTCCCCAAGAAGCATCCTGTTGATTAACTTTACTACAACAACAAGTGTACAAAAAGCATGGCACTTTTTATGTACCTTCCGTCTCTCCTCGGCAGCCTCCAGCCTCCTCTGTAGTTCCCCCAGTGAAGGCTCCTTCTTCTGGGGCGGCAGTGCCAGCGTCTGGGGTCTCTCTGGAGACAGCTCGGTTGGACTCTTCAGGATGACCTCAAATGCCTGGCCAGAAGCTCGCTTATTCAGTGACTTCACCTCCATATCTGCGGAGGAAACATGAGGACTATGCATTTATGATGCATACATTTAAATCCAAATATTCCTCTAGTAAGGCCTTCAAATCATTGGCCGTTTGGCTATTGAAGATCCTACCTTCAAACTGACCGAAGGTGTTGGGATGAGGCTGGGAATACAAACATGAGCAGAGGAGAGACAACACCGACATCTCTCTCAGCTTCTCAGAGTAGGCTGCAAAAGAAAGAGAGTCCAGTAAATACGATAACAAATCAGTGATTCATATGCATTCAGTGAACTAACCAGAACTTGCACTGGAGAAAAATATAGACACCATTGGTCTACAACATGCTATGATTTTAGACACTTGTTATTACCTAGTATACTATTTAGGACTGACAGTCAGTACAGTACAGTCTGTTTATATATGTGACCCTGGACCACAGAACCAGTCTTAAGTAGCATGGGTATATTTGTAGCAATAGCCAAATATAGATTGTATAGGTCCATAGATTTTTTCTTTCATGCCAAAAATCATTAGGATATTAAGTAAATATCTATTCCTGTGAAGATATTTTGTAAAAAACCAGAAACCGGAAACATATCAAAACTTAATTTTTGATTAGTAAAATGCATTGCTAAGAATTTCATTTGGACAACATTAAAGGCGATTTTCTCAATATTTAGATTTTTCTGCACCCTCAGATTTCAATGGAAAGCTTATTTATTCATCTTTTTACATGATGTATAAACCTCAACTTCAAAGAAATAAAAAAAGACCCTTATGACTGGTTTTATGGTCCAGCTTCCCATATTTGTTTCTTCAGTAAATGCATCTTGATTTAAGAATATTTCAGACATTTGCACTGAAAACTTGACTAAAATTGCATGTGAGGTTACTGGTAAACAGGAAAGGAGAGTCTGTATTACAGAAATCCAAAGGTACTTCCCTGAACTGACCAGTATTGCTTCATGAAATATTTTATAAAGTATGCAAATGCATAAACATACGCATGTTACCAAGCAGTGGGAGACACACTCAAACCCCACCCTCAACCTGATGCATGCATTATTGATCTGGTCATCACAGTTTGTGCGAGTATGAACTCATTGTCATCATGATCGCATGATTTGAGGAAATCGCCTCACACCATAAGCAAATGCGTGCAAAAGCAACAGACCATAATGTTAGTGTTTATTACAGTAGCTAATGGTGCTTTTTTATTATTCCTCTGAGTTTGCGTGCAGAGCACGTTTATTTATTACCCATGAGCTCAGGGGACAGGTGACTTTGCAAGAAGGCTGAGATAGCAAAGATAAAGCAAATCCTGCGGTGTCTATTGGACATGAGAGCAAACCACACAATATAATGTGCACAACTTACTGCTGCTATTTATAGAAGATCTACAGCTATTTCACCTATGTTGCAAAGCTGTTCTGGTCATCGGCTGCTCAAGGTTCCTTCTAAGGTCTTATCAAAGTCAACGTGAGACGTTCCAATGCGATCCAGACAGTCGCATCAACAATATTGCGCCACATTTTGCAGCACTGCTACCCTCCGAATGAACCTGTGTTTTTTATAGCCCAACATCTGCAGTGTTGAGCATCAGCACACAACAACAGTCTTGTTCAAACAGAAACACCCTGTATGAAAACAATCCGTCCATTAATGATCTTATTATAGAGCATGCATGCCTAACAAAGGACATGTTCACCAGCGCCAATGTCACGCTGAAAGAAGCGATTCTACAGCAGGTCATGCAATCTCGTGCAATAACTCGTGCTTTAAAAAAAATCTCCCTAGTCTCTCAGCATCCTTTCCTGCAGACGGATTATTCTGGATCTTACCTGAAACTGTGCTGTCCATAGTGCTGCTGGAGGAGGACGGATGGATGCTGAGCGGAGAGATGAACGGAGTGAAGTGCCGAAGGAGTGACGCACAGCCAGTGGTCTGTATTATCAGGGGAGGAATGATGGATGGGAGGAGGAGGGAGGAGGGAGGAGGAGGTGAAGGTGGAGAGGACGAGAGACGAAGAGAGAAATGGCATCGCTGACAAACCAGCTATTTTGTCAGATCAAGAGATAAACAGAAAAAAAGACAATAATAAAGGGATGTAGTGCTGTTGTCTTGGAAACAAGAGCTATTTTTTTACTGCTCACATACACCTTTAAAAAATAAGTTATGCAAATATCTGAGCACGGCACTAAAAACAAGTCATCTGGGTTGAGAAAGGTCTTGTAGCATTTATTTGCTTGCTTTGATATTTTGTTACATAATATTTTTTAGACTAATGCAATGACATTTTGGGCTGTTGTATCTGGTAGATGTTTCTAGATGTTGATGTCTGTTTAAATAGAGTGTTGTACATCTTTCGTCCTGCCGATGAGGTTTGGAGAAATCAATATATTATTGACAAGGCAAAAGCTGTATTGGGTTCAGTTGCACAACATTAGATCACTTCCAATCAGCTATTGATCTGAAACTGACATTTACATACATCAGACTGCTGAAATTAATGTAATGGATCAAGACTGTAAATTAAGATGGAATAAAATTAGAAAATTGTTGCATGCAAAATGAACGGTTTCTTTCAAACAATTGGGCAGCAAATAATGGTCAAGTCCTAATATGATTTTTTATAAAATAATAATAATATATTTTTTTAAAAATCTATACAATTAAAAAAAAAAACTGGGTAACTCATATTGTGACTGAATAAAATAATCAATACAATTAAATAAATTAAACAGACAAGAAAAAGAAAAAACTTCAAAGTCTGGGATGCTTTCATTTGGCAAAAAAAAAAAAAAAAAATATGTGCAATAGGCTGAAAAAACAATTCTCTAAAATGATTTTTTTCCCCAGTAAAAATATTTAATATTTAAACCAAGTTAAAAATACTGCAAAACACTTTTTTTTCTTTGCAGAGTAACCCAAAGTGTGAGTGAATAAAATAATCAATACAATAAAGTAAATTAAACAGATAAGAAAAAAGAAAAAAAAAAAGACTTCAAAGTCTGGGATGTTTTCATTTGGCAAAAAAATAAATAAAAATTGCAATGGGGTGATTCTAAAGATAAACTCTCTAAAATTATTTTTTTTCCCCCCAGTAAAAATATTTAATATTTAAACCAAGACAAAAATACTTTTTTCTTTGCAGAGTAACCCAAAATGTGACAGAATAAAATAATCAATACAATTAAATTAAACAGATAAGAAAAAGAGAGAGAGAGAGAAATAAAAACCATTTGAAAGGGTAATTCTAAAGATAAAATCTCTCAAATTAATTTTGTTTCCACTAAAAATATGGCAGATTTAAAATGGCAAAAATACAGCTATTTTTTTTTTTTTTTTGCAAAGTAACCCAAAGCGCCAGCACTAATATTATACTTCCATTCCAGATCCAATCCACTGATGCACTATTACGTAAGTCTTCATACACAATTCATGCTTCTGCTGAAGGATTGCGTGCGAAGAGCGGCTCACTTGAGTCTGGTGTCCTAAAACAACTGCACCAGGGAGAAGCCTGATTTAAGCTAGTTTAGATCATCGGTCTCAAACACCCGTATATGCTCCGAACATTAAAACTTAGTGTTAGAGATCTGAACAAACTCCTAACACTAAATATAAGCAATAGTACTACTGATGTCTCTCTTAAACCGCACTGATCAGCTGATTGAACACATGACATCTGCGTCATATATGCGGTATGTCTGCTGATTCGGGTCTTAAAGATACGTGCATTCAGAGCAGAGAGACTTGGCACACGTTCAACATTATATTGACTCGTTCACACGTGTAATATTGTATAGGTTGAAGTGTCTAGAGTCCACAGACGTGCTACTTGCTGCTGTAATAACATTCATTTTATGAGCAGCGCTTATTGATTCACTGCTGCCTTCATGCAAAATGCATTCATCTTAGACAAAAGTAAATCAATACAAGCCTGTCCTGGATTTGTACGGGTTGGAAAAACATCTGTCGTGCAAATTAAA
Organism: Labeo calbasu; assembly: GCA_019740295.1. Classification (NCBI taxonomy): domain Eukaryota; kingdom Metazoa; phylum Chordata; class Actinopteri; order Cypriniformes; family Cyprinidae; genus Labeo; species Labeo calbasu. The sequence continues at coordinate 6,005 of JAHKKF010471666.1, forward strand.
CCGAGACACAAATGCTTTCTTTTCCATCTCTGCTGTTTATTATAGAATTGGTTAGTAATTAGAAATTGGGTTTTGATTTGCTGGGTCTTAAAAACAACACCTCTTGAAATGCCACGAGGATTTGAGGAATGCCTTCATTCTGTTCAGAAATGATTGATTTAATCTGAAGGGGTGATTTAAAAAAAAAAAAGGTTTTAGCAGAGAACCTAAAAACTCATCAGAAAACAAAACTAGTGTCAGTTTAGCATAGAAATATCTACAGTGTCTGCAGCTTCACAGCATATCAAAGTGTCACCCAAATATAATGTCATAACTTACATGTGGTATGATAACTGCATCCACTCTCTGAATTTACAGAAAAACACTCTACACACACACACACACACACACACACACACACACACACACACACACACACAGACGAAGATGAAGCTCTATGTGATGTCTTTCTGTCTGGGAGGGCGATGAATGTTCCGGATTACGCATTTGACCATCCATTCAATGCCGTCATTCACACCCTCCCTGAAAAACACAAACAAACATGCATCAGAAAGTTTAAAACTGTATGTGATAAAGTTAAAAAAAAAATAATTAAGGATTAATAATATTTAAAAATATATATATAAATTAGCATTGAATAACATAAGATAAACAGCAATATTTAGTCAAAGGTTTGGAATAATTAACATTTTCTAGTATTTTAATCTCTCCTGCTCACCAAGGCTGTTTTTATTTGATCAAAAATAAAATAAAAATTATGAAATATTATTACAATTTTAAACCGCTGTTTTCTATGTGAATGTATTGTAAAATGTAATTTATTTCTGTGATCGAAGCTGAATTTTTAGCATCATTACTCCAGTCTTCAGTGTCACATGATCCTTCACAAATCATTCTAATATGCTGATGTGCTGCAAGACATTTCTGATTATTATCAGTGTTGAAGACAGTTAATATTTTTGTGGAAGCGGTTATTCCAAACTTTTGACCACTAATGTATATTCTACAAAAAAGCAAGCATGTGAACGTCTGCAAATTGCGACATGAATTAATTGCTGAATCAGAGCTTTGAGTTTATTTGCAAAAGAGAACTTCTCAATTCTGTCAGCATTATTATTACAAAGGTTAAATCTGAAATGATAAAAAATATTTCTGTTTTAACATTCTGAGATGTAAAGGTCAAGTGCAAAACATGAATTATGGTACTGCTTTAAAATCATTTCATTTTCATATTTTTTTATTGCTAACACAATATCTAATTCTGTAACACTTTACATATGTTTTAGAAAAAAGTTTTAATGCATTAATTATGCCTTGTAATGCACCTTAAAAAAAACCTATGATCTCATGAATAATTGTAAGCACAGTCATAATTCATTATAATAAACCTTTAAAATGCATTAAAGCATAAATCTTCTATTTAAATGCTATTATAATGTATTTAAACTTTATTTACAAGGTAATGCATTACAAGATGTATTATGCATAGCTTTATAATGCATTATACATTAAAGCTTTAAATGTTAGCAAATATTATAAATCACCAACTCATTAGAGATTGATTTTGAGCAATACACAGAGTTTTTGTTGTTTTCTGTGGATTTCTCAGAACTACATCATCACATGTTATTTTTTTGAGTGCTTGCACACAGCAGGGTTTCAACTTGCACACAGAACACTGAATAATAAATGAGTCAGAGGAGGCCAGACGTACCCTGACAAAGCACTGCAGGGCTGCACCAGACAATCTCTTTTACCAATTTTGGGAGCGCAGTCGCTGAAAGCCGTCTTAATGTCGGGCACAGACAGACAGTTCTGATGAACACAAGACAAGCAATACAGTCAGGACCGTTTGTGAACTCAATGTGGAAATAAAGGAGCACAGCACCACCTACAGACCACTGGGAGATGACAGTTATCAAGTTCCCACACACAGATGATCTGGGGTTCATACCTCAACATCCTGTTTGTTGGCCAGCACAAGAAGAGGAACTCCTTCCAGAGTTTCACTGCTGATCATCTTCTCTGTAACATAGGAACATTAAGTCATTTCACATTAGACACTAATAATATTTTTTCACTTCAGGCTTGCTAAAACTAAATGTAAGACTTTGTAAGACTAAATAAAGAAAATGTAAGAAACAAATCATGTTCAAAGTACAAAGACTTCAAAAATACAGACCTAAACAACCTTTGAACTTTTTACTAAAAAAAAACAAAAAAAACTTTGTAAGTTCATAAATCATAAAGTTTCATAAATCAAAATACATTTACTGGAGAAGCAAAAAGACATAAAGAAGTCTTGATTTCTGTGAAATTTATCAAAATGAAATGTTTATGATTAAAAAAGAACAAATAACAGCCAAGGAGTCAGAAAAATCTACTTAATTCAACGAAAAAAAAAAGATTCATATTCCATTGATAAATATTTGTTCTTGTTTTAAGCATAAACTCACTTCATTTTGTTCCTTTTGTCAGATTTCATATCTTTTTTTTTTAATTTTTTTTACACACACTTTGCATCTTAATGCATTTGGACAATTTCTAAATTTTTTAAATATATCTTGATTTAAGGACGTTTAGATACTTGTATTGTAAAACAAGACAATACTAAGAAAGAAATTCTTTTTTTTTTTTTATTTAATGCCATGACTTTATGAAAGACTTTATTTTGGTTCTGATTTAAGACCTTAATTTGTGAAAGAGTGAATTAAGACTTTTTTTTAGATTTGCAGAAAATGTGGAATCATATATAATAAAAAATTATAAGATAGATACAAAACAATATTAAACATGAATATGTTTCTTATTATAGATCAACATTTTATGTTTTTTAAATGTATTTTAATATATAATGTAAACACACATACACATGATGATTTTATTACTGCAAAAGAATTACTTTTTTGCAATTTAATTATTGCAATTATTATAATTACTTTATTGCAATTTATTTATTTCAATGTCATGCAATAATTAAAAAAACCAGTAACACGGACATTTTTTATTAAACATCAAGTTTTATGTTTAAAAATCAGCATGAAGTTACTTATTTTTTGCAGTTGACTTAAACAGTCCTGCAGTTTAGCAAATGTTGACAAATGTTAAGAAGACTCATTTTTTAGACTTGCAGAAAATGTGGAATCATATATAATAAAAAAAATTACAAGATAGGCCTATATGACTTATTTTAATGTTGTTAACATAATTATACTTGTATAATTATATTACATAAATAACATAATTAATGCAGTCTGATCAAACAAACCCACATTTCATATGAAAGGAAGAAATGACTATTTTTGTGTAAATTGTAAGTGTTTACATGCTTTATTCTTAACTTGCAACCAAATTATGACTCTCCCACTTCTCAGTGATACACTAGAAAAAGGAGACACAATATTATGGAAATGATGCATTTCTTTAAATGCTTAAATTTCCCTTATTTGGATGACAAAATGTGCACAATTTTTGTGGTTATCTCTAATAACTGCAATCAATTTGATTGAATAACCAATCATTGCGACAGGCCTACATCTGCAGTTTCTGTGTTTATGTGCTGTTTAAAGACTGATGCAACTATCCAATCATCTCATCTACTGACATAAAGAAGTTCTGCATGGGAGCAGTTGATTAAAAGCTCATCAAAATGCTATGAAATAACGCTGCTGATGTACAAAACTCACCAAAAGCATTCTTTGACTCGCCCAGTCGCTCCTCATCGGTGGAGTCAATGACATAGATGATACCGTGTGATTCTGCATAGTACTGAAACAGGTAAAACATGACGATTATAATATTCTAAACAGATTCAATGACCATTTAATGCATTCACAATGCAGAACGCAGAACATAGAACATTCAAGGCAATAATAACAAGATCCCCAGAGGCAATGACAACATCATGATCATATTTAGCAAAAGTGTGTCACCTTATCCCACAATGACTGCAGTTCTTCTTGTCCTCCAAGATCCCAAAACATCAGACGAGCTTTTCCCACATCAATGGTGCCGACTGAAACATTAAAACGAAAGAAATAATCAAAGCATTGCTCACACTGCAATTAATTTGATTCAGTTTTACAGCATGCATCACTCACTGTTGAGACCGACTGTAGTTGTGATCTTCGAAAGGTTCATGCCCTTGTAGTTTTTGCTAAATTTAGTTTTTGTTTGCTCCAGAAAAGTCTGCAATATTCAAGAAAAGAACACAAAAACCTCACTTATGGGCATCATATTTAATGTAGGATTTAAATAACTAACACAAAAACAGATGCATTCTAATGTCAAAACCTAGTGTGCTACCTAACTAGTGAACATTATAGTCTCAAATTCTACCTAGACAGCACCTTCCTAGGCAAGATTTTTCTGCATCAAAAACCAAAAATGTTACTAACTCAGAACTGTTTTATCAATAGTTTAACTACTACTAGTGTAGTAAAAGTGAAGGAAACGTAACTATTCATTAACTAGTCTTACCGTTTTTCCTGCATTGTCCAGACCGAGGATCAGGATGCAATACTCGTCCTTTTGAAACATATATTTGTAGAGACCCGATAATAAAGTATACATCCTCAATAACAGACTATTGACCAGCTCACATCACAAACACAACACTATGTACAGTTAGCTTAGCTTAGCTTCGGCGCTCACTGAACAACGTAAACAGTCATGAGCTCCAATGAAGATCACGATATTTATATGATTATATTTATACAAACACAACCGAAGAAGTCAGTGAATCAGATGTAATTCACGAAACTCTGGTTTGCTAAATCCATGTTGGCAGCGGTCAGTAATAAACACTTCCTGGGAAGTTGGCAATTTTTGGTGCATTGTGGGAAATGTAGTTCATCATCTGTTCAACCGGAAAGACGGGAAGAGCGTTTACTATAATTTTTTTTTACCATAGTGAAATCTTGTATGTCTTGTATATGTATGCATATACGTTTTTTTTTGTTACTGTATATTTTACACTGTTCTGGTGTGCATCTTTAATAAAGGACAAATCTTCATTTACCGTGTTAATGTATTGATTTAAAAATCTAATATATTCATGTGTAAGGAGTTTTGTTTCCTTAAATAATAATAAAAATTATTTTTTTTAAAGAAAAAAATGTACCTTTGGGAATGTCCAACAGTGATGATAAATACATTTATTGCACATTTAATTTACACCCATCAGATAATATTTTAACAGCTTTTTTTAATATATTAACAAGAATATTAACAACAGAAGAAAGAGAAGAAAACAGCATCTACAAATGAACAATTTTATAAGCATTTTTATAGAAGCATCGTGATGTTCATTAGCTCCAGATCTATGAGTTTTGTGGGGTTTTATTGACTCCATCATGATGAAGATGGTCATCAGATCCTTCCAGCCCACCATGGAGGGAGGAAGAGACCTACAATACCCAGAATGCACACTAAGATAAACATCCACAGGAAGAGGCGATCGATGACCATGGCCACATACTTCCACTCTTCTCTCACCTGAAATAAACAAAGAACATTGTGGTCATGGAGTAATTATAAGATGCCAACCACCTTATTTTATGTCAACTGTTTATGTTAAAATGTATATATTTGTATTCAAATTTATAATTGACCTTATAAATTTAGATATAAAAATAGATATGTTTGTTAGATAAACAATTTGTTAAAATTTCGTTTAATTTCCTTGTATTTTCGTCATGCAATAAGTAAAAATTAATTATTAAAAACATTATTAAACACGAATATGTTTCTTACGTTAGATCATCATTTTATGTATTTTTAATTTATTTTAATATATAATGTAAACACACATACACACGATGATTTTATTATTGCAATATAATTACTTTTTTGCAATTTAATTATTGCAATTATTATAATTACTTCATTGAAATTTATTTATTTCAATGTCATGCAATAATTAAAAAATACAATAACATGGACAGTTTTAATTAAACATCAAGTTTTATGTTTAAAAATCAGCATGAAGTTACTTATTTTTTGCAGTTGACCTAAATAGTCCTGCAGTTTGGCAAATGTTGTGTGTGTGTCACAATTCATTTCCATGAATTTTTGTCATGCAGTAATTACAAATGTACTATTAAAAACATTATTAAAACATCAATGTTTTTTTTATTTTAGATCAACATACAGTATTATGTTTTTTTACATGTATTTTAATATATAATGTAAACACACACACACACACACATGATTTTAATTATTGCAATATAATTACTTTTTGCTATTTAATGATTGCAGTTATTATAAATACTTTATTGCAATTTAGTTATTGTAATATGTCATGCAATAATTAAAAATACAATAACATTGACATTTTTTATTAAACATCAAGTTTTATGTTCAAAAACGGCATAAAATTACTTATTTTTGCGCAGTTGACTTACATAGTCCTGCAGTTTGGCAAATGTTGACAAATGTTAACAAGACTCCCATCCAAATAAAAAAAAAAATGATTTTTTTGTCATGCAGTAATTACAAATGTATTATTAAAAACATTATTAAAACATAAATGTTTCTTATTTTAGATCAACATATTATGTTTGTACATTTATTTTAATATATAATGTAAACACACACGTAAATGTGATTTTAATTATTGCAATATAATTACTTTTTGTTATTATAATTCATTGCAATTTAGTTTTAGCAATATGTCATGCAATAATTAAAAATACAATAATGTTGTAATTGTAAGTTTTATGTTTAAAAATTTGCATAAAATGAGTTATTTTTTCTTAAATAGTCCTGCGGTTTGACGAATGCAACTCACATCCAAATCAAAAGTAAATGTGACGTCAAGAAACATTATAAAAGACGCACAGACAAATCAGCTTGTTGGGCACGCAGGTGATCAGCGATGTCCTGAACTCCTTCAATGGCCAGCCGTGTAGCATGAGATGGAGTGAACTGTGGATGTTCTCCAGTGCTGCTCATTTTGGAGGTTTTTCTGGAGGGCGTCCATTGATCTTGTTCGTGCAGATGACAATACTGGACGCTACGTGAGCGATAACGTGTGCTGGCGTTATCTCGCTCTCCAATGTTGATCTCCACACTGTGTGAGCGAGTGTTTGATCGGCCTGTGTTTGTGCATGTTGATGCAGACGGATGCATGAATGCAGAATGCACCAAGTTTCTCTTCATAGGAATGGATACAGCAGGTTCCTTATCTTCGTCATCCCAAACAGAAGCAGCGCTGCTCTTCTTCCTCCTCCGAGAATCAACAGATGTTCTTCGCAAGTTCTTCTGCAACACAGGAGGCTTCTTGATGAAGAGGAACCTCGGCATGATGTCTAAGAAGAACCAACGGACCCATTCAGGCATCGAATGGGTCTCTGGCGACCTGTGATGCACATTCAGCACAAACACGGTGATGATGATGGAAAGCGTGACGAATATCATGGTGAAGAGCAGGTATTCGCCAATCAGAGGAATCACCAAAGACGTGGATGGAATGATTTCCGTAATAAGCAAGAGGAAAACAGTGAGCGATAGGAGGACGGAGATGCACATGGTGACTTTCTCTCCGCAGTCGGACGGGAGGTAGAAGACCAGCACGGTCAGACACGAAATGAGCAGACAGGGTACGATGAGGTTGATGGTGTAGAAGAGCGGCAGTCTCCTGATGATGAAGGAGTAGGTGATGTCGGCGTACACTTCAGGGCAGCACTCGTATTTCTTGAGGTTGTATGTGGCGACGGCGCTGCTGATCACCCATTCGCCGCTCTCCCAGTAGTCCACGCGGTCTGCGCTGTCGGCCGTGCGGATGAGATCGATCTTGCCGCGGTCGTACGTCCAGGAACCGAACTTCATGGTGCAGTTCTGCTGGTCGAAGGGGAAGAACGTGACGTCAATGCTGCAGGAGCTCTTGTAGATGGCTGGTGGGATCCAGGTCACTCGTCCGTCGTGGAACAGGTGAGCTTTGGTCAGGTGAGTCACCGTGAAATCACCGTCTGCGCTGCAGAAACACAACATCATGCAGTTCTTCATTCTGGTTGTGCCTTCACAAAACATTTTCAAGCACAATTTTTGAAGAATGTCCTCACTGGTCTTTTCCATTCAGTATTTACAAAAGATAACTAACTTTAACTAAACAAATCTTTCAAACACCTGTAAATATGTGTCAAGACACAAGTCACACCCAAGGAAGTTTATAATACCTGGAGAGCATTCCCATGTCCATATTATACAATGCTCTAAAATGCTCCAAAATAAAATAAAATAAAAAATAAAATAAAATAAAAATTAAGAGTTTATTTGCAAAACAAATAACTTTTTTTTATCATGTCTTTTATATTATCATGATTTATTGTGTTAGTTAGCTGTATTTTTAAAGTTATTTTTACTTAATCAAAATAAGCCAACTGCAGTTTGATTGCGATTAATAGGAATGCACAATAAAAAAAAAAAGATTTTTGAAAATTGTTCAAAATGGAAACGAACTCAAATGTTGCTTAGATTTTTTTTTATTTCTTCAGTATTATTTTAGTGTTACTGATATACTAACTTTAATTTTTTTCACTTTAACTGTAGTGAAAGTTAAATTAGTAAATTAAAGTTTTTCATTTTTATAATTTTTATATGTCTGTATAGTTTTTTGTATTTTTATTTATGAGTTTTAGTTTTTATTTATTTTAGTGCTAAACAAAAATGAGAAATGTTGATATGTTAAAATAATAATGTTGATAAAATAAAATAGGATAAAATACTAATTTTTTTTTTTCCCCCAAATATTTTTAATATTATTATTATTATTTTTTAAATTTATTTATTTATTTTTTTAAGTTTATTAATGGAGGATTTTGGGGCCCAGTGAGGAAAACATTAAATGAATACAAAAACAGCATGTTGCATTCTGTCACCTTCAGTTGAAACTGATGAATTATATTTTTATGGTGTTACTTCTTCTAGAGAATATAATAAATTAACCATAAAACATGATTTACACTTACACTCTTAAACAATAATAAAAAGTTGAATACAATTCCTAACCCTAAAAGCACACAGATTGATGTGGAAAGTCCTGGCGCCCCCTATGGAGTTGGTTTGTTACTGCAGCCTGTTAATCAGGTGTCTTTTCTTTGATCACCTACTTGTTATACAGCACTATATCGGGCTTCCAGATGAACTGCGCCGGTATCCGCATCGAGGTGATGTTCTCATAGTCTGCGGGCCTCCAGCGGAGCCGGTAATCGTGCCATTCCTGCCGGAGAGAAAGGCCGTGATTACATGAGCTGTCAGGAATCAGGATGAGTCAGAGCAGGACAGAGAAGCGAGTTTTTAACAGGGAAACACTCACTTGTTTCACCCACACATTCGTGGTCATCATCTGATTTTTTTCATCCTGATGAGAGACATAAAATAACCGTGACATTTAATGCAACAACCACTTCATTATAACAACCACAGCGTAATGCTTTGACTATTATGTTTGTGATCTGTAAAATACAAAATGAGCTATTACAACACCGGAGCAAATTTGTTTATGAGGAAGTAGATGATGTTATCAAACCTGAAACAACAGTATAACATGTCATTTAAAATACAAAAGTATTTATTTTTCAATAAAAAAGGGGAAACGAATCATGCCTGGATATAAAATACATGCAACATCCAATATTTGATGTTTTTTGCAAAATGTTTGCATATAAACAAATGAGTTTGAGAGGACAGGAAGAGTTTGATTACATTTGTAATGTGTCATGGCAGTGTCACTTTTACATCTGGATGCCATCTGCTGGCTTATAGAGAAATTAGTGTATGCATATTGTACCACATCAATGAGCTGGGCGATGGACAGTCCAAAGCGGACGTGAACCACATCAGTGATGTTCTGAACCGGACGGGCCAGTTTACTGTATCCTGTGAGCAGAAACCTCAGCAGACGGTCTTCAGCCTGAACTTCACCGCAACAGACTAGAGATGAAGAAGAAACAAAGGAAAATCAGTCTGCACGAAAAAATGCACTTGCACAGGATTTTTAATATTTGTTGTTTCTGAAAGTCAGATATATAGAGATCAAATAGAGACATCTGCTTTTCTGATGCTTCTCCTATAAAAAACAAAACAAAACAATCTCACATGCATCTGGTTATAGAAGAAATGCTCAGATTTATACAGGAACCAAAATCTGCAATCATAAGTCGTAAGAGAATGCAATATGGACTCATTAACATGCAAAAATAAATAAATAAACAAATAAAAACAAACAAACGAAAAAAACAAAACATTTTAACAAAACAGAAATGGATAAAAGACAATACAATAATTTTTATAAATATTTTGAATTTGTTTAATTAACTTTTTATATTTTATATTTTTGCGATAATTTTAATTTTAGTTAAATGTTTAGTAATTTTGTCGTTTTTGTCATTGTTGTTGTTATTATTTTAAATGTCTATTTTTTTGTTTGTTTTTTACTTTGAGTTGGTAAATCAAGTTAAACTAAATGCAAGATTTTAACTTTTAAGTTTTTTAGTTTGCATGTCATTGTTTTACAGTTCAGTTTTATTTACATAACAAACATATTTTATGGTTTTAGTTTTAGTGTTAATGAACACTTCTTTAAATTCTGTGCTAATACAAAAGTAAACACATTCAGTCATTTAAAATGATAAATAATACTTTAAACAAAGTACATTCTTTTTTTTTTTTTTTAGAACAATTAATTTTTATTTTTGCATTGTGACATTTTCATTATTTTTCATGACATGTTCATGTTTCTTAATTAAAATTAGGCTTTATTTTCTTTATAAATAAATAAAAACTCTAAATACGTCCGGTACCATATACTGTACCATGTTATAAAGGAATTTTCTGTATTGATTTTTTATAGGAACTTATTTTTAATACACATTTGTTTTATGTTAAATGGTTGAAGGAAATGTCTGAAAGTTAATGGCAAAGGTACTGGTAATTTTCTGTCAGAACATTATCAGATTTCTACTGATTTTTTATTCACAGTAAATATATAAATACATAATTCAATTTTTCCCCTCTGGAATTTGGGAAGAAATATGACCCAGATTTAGTTTAGTTTTGTTTTTTTTCATAAAATGCATTACAAGTATTTTTCAACATGAATGCATTCCTTGTTGCATTAGTGATGTGTACTCTCTAAAGATGCTGTGCTTTACCTTGAGGAGAATAAACCAGCAGAAGGACCAAAAAATGAAGACAGTGAGGCATGATCAAGCATCTGTGCTCCTGCTGTTTGCTGGACAGCGTCTCTCAGAGGATCTTCGGTGTCCTTGATCTGTTTTGCACTGTTTTTTTGTCCTAAAAACTTCCAAAAGAACGTTCAACACTCAGAATGAAGTGTTTCCACACTTTTAGTGAAGAGCTCAGATCATAAATGCGCTTCTCACCAAGCGTTCATCTGCTTTAATTTTGCATGCATTTCAGGAAATACGGAAATATTATCTCTTTCCTTCACTAGAAATGTCTTGACTGGAAGAAAACCTCTCAAACACACACATTAAGCATCGCTCCCTGGAGGACAAGGACTGGCTTTCTCTTAGACACTCAGCATCCATTCAATGCATCTGGGACCTTCGGACCCTTCCGGCAACATCCGGCTCCATTCACACAGAGCACATCAGGTCATCTGCATTCACATCCTTCATCAATGTCACACTCGGCATCAATCACGCTTTAAATGACGCAATGCCCCGCCCACATCTGAATGTGGCACTGGAGGTCATGCTAAATGTGATGCTTTATTTCACACTCATGTTCTTCATGCATATATTCATGAAAGTGCATGTGTGTGCAAGATTTATGCACACTTCAAGAGGCTGCTAATGGACCAATTCCATTACATACATGACAAGCTTCCACTTTCATGCAATAACAGGCCCACAAAAACACATTCAGGTCAGAAAAACTGTTTTAGTAAAGCGAGACATCATCAGACGAACATGAACGACAGCAGCATCTGAACTTTCTGATATACAAAGTTTATTGTACATTTGCCCATGAGCTCATGGATCTGAGTGACTACACGACGGATATGCTACATAATAATCAAAAGCTATATAGATATGGCATTCAGCGGTTCAAAACATGCCGGCAAGCATTTACCTTTCTTGAGAAGAAAAATAAAAGACAACAGTGCTCATCATTTGTGAAAAACAGCAGTCGTGGATTTGATCCGAGACTGTCGAGTAAACATAGGCGTGATGATAGAATGACATTAGCTAAAGCTGTGTGGCGTGTTAGCTGTAAAACAACATTTCTGTCAGTGTGAATCGCATAAAAGTCACTTAACACACGTAGACAAGAAACTTAAGGCTTGCAGGATGTGTGACATGCGCGGGCCGTGTAGTATCGCCAACTTTTCTTCTGCTGGATTCATGCGCTCGTCTAAAGATGACTATGGAAGGTCGTTTCCACCACGGGAATAAAGAATAAAAAGGTAAATATATTTTTTTTAAATCTCACAGATTTGAGAAGAAAAGTCTGAATTGTGAGATATAAACTCACAATTGCGAGAAAATAAAAAGTCACAGTTAATTTTTAAATAAAGAAAGAAATGAAACAAAATTGTTAGGTGTGAACTCTGAATTGTGAGAAAGTCAGAATTCTGAGCTTATGTCTTGCAATTCTGATCTTTTTCTCAGAATTACTGGGAGAAACATCTGAATATAAACTTATAATAAAAAAATAGAAACTCGTAATTGCAGGATACAAACTCTTGAATACTAACTTTGAATACTTCTGAGGTTATAGCTCACAGTTCTGATTTTTGTACTCACAATTCTAAAAAAAAAAAAAAAAAGAATTGCAAGATACAAAATCTGAATTTACAATATATAAACTGAATCTAAGATATAAACTTCTGACTTTCTGGTAATTCTGAGTTTATAACTTTTTTTTACTCACAATTAAGATACAACAACAATTGAGCTATAAACTCACAATTATCAGACACACTCAAACTTAGAATAACAACATATAAACTCAGAATTAAGAGATATAAAGTCAGAATTA